>JAZHYW010011547.1:0-99617 GCA_037355805.1 Ixodes ricinus | reverse complement strand
AGGGATGGCCGAAGGAGCTTAGCCGAAAGAGCTCGGGGAATTAGCGGCGCGGTCACCCGAAGCGTCCTTCGGAGGCGCCCGATGCCTCACGTTTTCCCCTTTGGCGGCAAGCGGCGGCCAGCTCCCGAAAGTGGAAACAGATTTCCTTGCGTGGGAAGTCAACACACTTTTCGTTCCCAGGGCGGGAGCGGGTGGCTGCCCTTGCCGCCGTGGTAATTGGGGAAGCGACTTTGTCAGGGCCATGTCGGCGACTCCGGGGAGAGAGAAATGTCCGACCTCCCTGCGAGATGTCGGCGCGCCTTTTTGGAAAAGTTGAGTCTGAACGAGCCCGTGCGCGGAGCAAGACGTTATTCTCCCGCGGTCCCGAGGGCTCCGCGTACTCTGTCTCGCGAGACAGAGAACTTGCCGTGCGCGGCAAGGGGCTTGGCGCCGAGGCGCTATTGTTGGCGTTGGGTTGCCGCGAGCGGCATCAGCAGCGTGACGTTTCTTTCTTGTTTCGTGTTGTAAAAAGTTGTTCGTCTTTTGTAAATATATATTTATTTACTCAAGCACCGAGTCGTGAGCGTCACTGAAGCCACCGGAAAGAAGCCACCCTCCAGCCATCGCAGCACTCCACGATCGACAAGAAACATTACTGGCGCAGTCGACGGGGATCGTGGACGTCGTCGGCCACTTCGACAACGTCGTGTGCCAGGGAGACGACGCGGCCGGTGCTGGCGCAGAGTGTGGTGGTGTTCGGCGGCAAGAGTTCAGGATCATCTGAGACGACAGACGTCAACAGACTCAAGAAACCAGCCTCAAGAGGGCTTCGTCAACACCCGAGGCCTGCAGCGGCGGCAACCGGGTCTCACGGAAAGGACTGCGTGCGGTGATCGACGCCGGGGACTCGCGAGTTCGGCGGCGTCGGCGACTTTCGTGGACTCTGCAGCACCGCCAGGTACGTGGTCGCTTTCCCTTTCGTCGCCGGCTGACACCCGCGCGCTTAGCTGCATGGCGAAGTGTAACGTGCGCGGGAGGGGAGCCCTAGTGACGGAGGCGACATGGGGTCGGATCGGAAGGTGGTTCCGATGAGCGTTCGGATAGCCCTTGCGAGGGAAAAAACGAAGGAGCTAGAGCGGCAGGTACGAGTCGCAGAACTCCGGGCGGAGGAGCGGAGAGCAAGAGCTCGGCTCCTGGCGGAGCGCCGTGACAGAGACGCAGCTTCGGGCAGCGGAAGACACGGCGCCCGAGGCTCGCTTTGCGAGAGAGCAGAACCGGACGCGCGAAGCGACCCGGAGGCGGCCGTGGGGCCCGAGGCCGACCGCGCTGTCCAGGAACTGGACACTGCAGTGGGGTCCGGGGCCGATCGTGCCGTGCTAAGACCGGAGACTGCCGTGGGGTCCAACGCCGACCGCACTCTCCAGGGACCGGACACGGTCGTAGAATTCGAGGCCTATCGTGCCGTACAGGAAGCGGACACTGCCGTGAGGTCCGAGGCCGATCGGGTAGTTCAGAGACCGGAGACTACCGTGGGGTGCGACGCCGATCGCGCCGTGCAGGAACCGGATAGTGCCGTGGGGTCTGAGGCCGATTGCGCCGTACAGAAACCAGGGACTGCCGTGGGTTCTAAGGCCAATCGCGCTGACCAGGAACCGGACACTGCCGTGTGGTCTGAGGCCGATCGCGCCATACAGAAACCGGGGGCTGCCGGGGGGTCCGAGACCAATCGCGCTTTCCAGGAACCGGACACTGCCGTGGGTTCTGAGGCCGATCGCGCCGCCATACAGGGTACGGAGACTGCCGTGGGCTCGGAGGCCGATCGGGCCGCTTGCGAACGAGGATCTTCCTGCATCCGGGCAGCTGGAAGGGAGGAGCTCCCGGAGGACGAGGTGTCGGGCCCGGCGCTAGGGGGACTGGTAGATGCCGAGGTCGCGAAGGGGGCTGCTGCAGTTGTTCAGGTTGGACTTCGGTGTCCCCGCGACGGGCCTTGTGATGAGGGTGTGACACAATGGGTGCCACCAAGTGGGCGGCGCCGGGAAGTACCGGTGCAGGAGCACGAATCCCCGTGGGGCGACAATCTCGGAGCGGGGACGGCGATGGCGCGCCATGGAGGCAGAGTTGGTCCTTCTGACAGAACTGACTGCGTAGCGAGTGCCGAACGCGGTTTCGTGGGGAGGCCGAGCCGAGCACGCCTTCGTGGGCCTAATGAAGCTCTGCCGAGCGACACTGTCCTCGTGACACTCGGCAGAGGTGCCCGAGTAAGGGGTCATTGTATGGTGGCAGGGGAGCGCTTTGTCTCGCTTATGCACGTGGTGTCAGCGGGTGTGCATGTGGGAAGGCGATCACTGCCGTGGCCCTTGCGAGGTACCATTGAACTCGCACTTGCTGTGTAGCGTTTGCCGCGCGTTTCTGAGTTTTGTTGTCTTTTTGTTTACGGCTAACTCTTGCGGCGCCCTTGATGTCGTGGGTGTGGGCAAGACAGGTCCGCAGAGTCTATAACGAAATGAGTGATCAAGGCTCTGTCTCCACGAGCAGAAAGAAGTGTTGTTCCTGTTTTTTTCATTTTCATTTAGCAGATCGTACTAGAGGAGCGTGGCTGTTTTATTTTTCGCTCTCTATACGGGAACGCTGTCAGCCGCAAGCGCGTCGGAAGGCGATCAGTGCCGCGGTTATTTTCTGTAATCGCACGTTCCAGCGTTGTTCTGTGTTCGCCAAGCGTTTCAGTTTTTCCTTCACTGTTGGTTTGCCGTGATTTGTTGATGTGTTTTTTTTTCTTGGTCTGGTTTGCGGAAGCTCTTGCCGCACCAATAGTGTCGTGGTTGCGAGCGATCCAGGTCCTCGAGAGGCCTGCTGAGAGACGAAGTATAGTTGGAAGTGTTGTGCTTTTTTTTTTCCTCTTTTTTTTAGCAATTGGTGCTAGAGGTGTTTGGCTTGGTTATTTCAAGCCATGCGTTTTGTTGTTTTTATTTTTCGCTTGAGTTTAAGCGGTTTGTTTTTGATTTCTTGTTGGGGTTTCGGCCATCCTGTTTTTGTAACTGCTGGCTAGTCCAGAAGTCCTAGCGCAGTTTTCGGGGGGACGTGTAGGGATGGCCGAAGGAGCTTAGCCGAAAGAGCTCGGGGAATTAGCGGCGCGGTCACCCGAAGCGTCCTTCGGAGGCGCCCGATGCCTCACGTTTTCCCCTTTGGCGGCAAGCGGCGGCCAGCTCCCGAAAGTGGAAACAGATTTCCTTGCGTGGGAAGTCAACACACTTTTCGTTCCCAGGGCGGGAGCGGGTGGCTGCCCTTGCCGCCGTGGTAATTGGGGAAGCGACTTTGTCAGGGCCATGTCGGCGACTCCGGGGAGAGAGAATGTCCGACCTCCCTGCGAGATGTCGGCGCGCCTTTTTGGAAAAGTTGAGTCTGAACGAGCCCGTGCGCGGAGCAAGACGTTATTCTCCCGCGGTCCCGAGGGCTCCGCGTACTCTGTCTCGCGAGACAGAGAACTTGCCGTGCGCGGCAAGGGACTTGGCGCCGAGGCGCTATTGTTGGCGTTGGGTTGCCGCGAGCGGCATCAGCAGCGTGACGTTTCTTGTTTGTCTTGTTGTAAAAAGTTGTTCGTCATTTGTAAATATATATTTATTTACTCAAGCACCGAGTCCTGAGCGTAACTGAAGCCACCGGAAAGAAGCCACCCTCCAGACATCACAGCACTCCACGATCGACAAGAAACATTACTGCTACCAACCAATGGCTGTGTTCCTTTGTCTGTTTACGTAGCCATTGCCTAGCAACGTTATCAGCCCTTGGACTCGCCTTTGGTAGGCAGCGTGTTGTTCGCTTTGAAGAGGAAGAGCGTGCCTATAAGGATCGCTGGCGTGCTCAACAGCGCGCTGACGATCCTTGCGAAAGCGTCGAGAAGCCGAACGCGCAGCGGCCGAACGTGGTGCTGCCGATGGTGCGGGTCCATCTAGGTCCATCGGCTTCGATTGATCCTCCACTCGCCGACGAAGAACGTACCGGTCTAGAACGGAAACAGAAGCGGGAGTGTGAACGTCGTCGCCGGGCGAAAATGACCGACGAAGATCGGGCCGCGGATGCCAAGCGGAAACTAGTAGCTTTTGTCGTATTGGTAACAGCTTCGCTGGTCCTCCACTTTCACGTGAAGTGGATGGGCTCTATTAGCGGAGAGATGTTTCGGTGGCGCCCTCGTTTGGTTACCTTTCGTGACGTCATTACCTTGTGAACAACAAATTTGCTGGAGTTTGTAATGGGCATGGTGAAAGCCTGAAATCATAGCGCTCTCAAAGCAACACTGCCAACACCGTCAAAATTAAAGTTCTTACATTCCTCTTGTTTCCGTCGATAAGGCATCCTTTGCTGACGTCATAGTCAGCATTCGGCCAATGTGGTGGGCCGACCACAGCGACGCTTCGATCGCTCACGTCGCCAATAATTTGTTGCACCATATGGTATACTGTTTCTTACAAGTAAGCAGAAAAATGGTAAGTTGTAAGTCATCGCTGTGTTTGTCCTTCTGTGTGCACTTTCCTTTTGTCCTTGTTTGTAACGCGCTGTTGCTGCTGATATGGGCCCGAGATGCGGTGAGCGACGCGACGCGATGACACTATGCGGGACCGAGGAAGGCGGAGGAAGGGGAGCACTGAGGAGACGGCATCCTGATCTTGTAACTTCACTTATGAATTGAGTGGTAAAACGGGAATTTCCAGTGACTTTTAATATGCTTTATTTTTCAAATCGCGAGCTGAATTTCGTGGACTTGCACGAGGAAATCCTACAACCTGCCACAAGGTTCTTTTATATATATATATATATATATATATATATATATATATATATATATATATATATAGATAAAATTAACGACCTCCAGTTCAGGCTGGATTAAGCTGTCCTTGTTCTGTGAACAGTCCCTTCTACCTCCAAGTGACGTAATATCACTACCCTAAAGGATGACGCCAATTTGACAATAGAGGCTATTGCTAAATAATCCAAGCATCAACGAGAATGCTGGGAATGTTGGTCTACGCGCCGCAATTGCCGGCGTCTTTAGCAGTAGTAACTTTTCTAAAGCAAAAGCCAAAAACAAATGGTGCCTTGCTCTCGCCTTTGTCAACGCCTTATTTTGGTTATTCACTTCGAATCTTTTACGCGGAGAAGGCGAGCGCGTGCGGCGCGTAGACCTAGAATCCCAGAATTCTCCTTGATGCCCGGGTAATTTAGAAATGGGCCCCAGCCCGTGGCCAAGCCTCCTTCGACATATATTTGCTGGACACGACCACCGGCCGAACGCTGGCTCAGCTTGTGTCCAATCTGTGACTGTGCTCGATCTCACTGTGATGACGTAAAAATTCCAGTGTCTTTGATTATTCTACGGACAAGGTGAGAACGGCGGGGAGGAGCTTCAGGCGTCTCGTGCACTTCCAGCGCGAGCGCGCACAGCCATAGCCTCCTCTATACTCACAAAGCCTGGCAGTTCGACGACGCAGTCATAGAGTGCCCGGTCGCAGACTTGAGCGCGAGGATCTGGTAGCACAGAACATGAAAAAGACATTTCTCCGGGAACTTGGACGTCAGCGCACAGCTTTTGCAGCGGCGAGGACCCAAATACACTTGTTCGCTCGGCAGAAGTGTGTATCGGCGTCTCGCCGCAGCGGGGCGCCAGTGACGTGGCTCTCCTCTCATCCGTTGTCTGCCGCTCCACCTTTCCCATTCGTGGCGATCTGCCAGGTTTTGTCTGTATATAGGAGGCTATGGCTCAGCTAAAGGACTGCGGGAGGCATGGAACGTCGAGGGCCGGGAGTTCGAAAGACCGCCCTGCCCTTCTCTTTCTGTCAGTGGCTACAGGCGGTGTTGATTGAGTTCAGTCAACCATGAAGTGATACGTCATGCTCGCGAAATCTCCATCAATTGAAACGCTTAGCTCGAAACCACAACGGAGCTTCCGGATAGGCGATATAACCTCTCAAAATTTAATCGTCCGAACCAATGATGGGGCAGTTAGTTATCGGGATCTAATTGAGTCTGAAGATACCGTCGCTCTCCCCAAAGCGTTCAAAGCTGCAAACGTTATCGAGTTTGAGTCGCTTCGCAACAATCACATATCCTTCGCAGTAGCCGTCTCGCCGGACGTCGTCGGCGCGTGGGGAGAGAGGCACTGTTCAAGGCAACTTGCACTCGGCAAATGCTCGGCGATCACAATCGGTAGGGGTGACGCTTCACTGTTGCCGGCCTGCGACTGGGGAACAGGTGTAACCGCAAGTCACCTGCCGTTTCTTTTTGTATCTAGGAGCAGAGTTGGTGAAACGTCTCTTACATACCGTGTCGTTTTTATAACCGGGTCATTGGGCCATTGTTTATAAACAACCGCGTTTGCACGGAGGAACTATGAGCACTGCCCGCGCGCAGGAAGCTTTGCGCGTGATCCATTTCACCACCCGGACACGCCGTCACACGTAAGAGTTGGCTCTGCAGAGTCGGGATGGCGGGAGGCTTGTCTGCCGTCGGGTCCTGGAGAGCGCCTCCGGCTTTTGGCGCACGCACTGTGTGGCAGCGGCCGGAGCGCAGTCCCTCACGGGGGCAGCGTGTCGTAGTCCGGCGGCGGGTCGTCCCCGGGCAGAGCTCCGGACAGCACAGGGTCCGTGTCGCGGAGCTGCGGCGGTGGCGGCCTGCTGGGCGAGCCCCTCCGCGAGCGCAGGAACAGGCTTTCCCTGCGCCGCATCCACAGCCGGATGGCCAGGTGGCACAGGGCGAGCGCCAGCACGCAGCCCAGCAGCATCAGGATGATGTGGGACGCCGACACGCCGGCGTCCTGGCGCAGCGCTGCCGACGCCAGGCAGCGAGGCAGATCGCCTGCGCCCCGGGCCACCCAGGGCTTGGGGCAGAGGCAGCGGCCGCCCACGCAGCGGACGCGGGCCTCGGCGTCCGGCGCGCAGTCTTCGTCGAAGACGCAGGGCCCGCCGTAGTAGGCCCGGCAGCCCTGTCGCCGGGGCAACAGGCCGGGCCTGCAGGCGCAGCGGCCGCCATCGCACACGGTGCCAGGCTCGAGGCAGTCCTGGTCGGAGCGGCAGGCGCGTGCGGGGCTCGATGTGCAGGCGAGCAGCAGGAGCAGGGACAGCGGCCGGCCAGCACCGAGAGCCGGGGCCGTCCCCATCAACCTCGCTCCTCCGGGTGCTCCGCGGCGCGGAGCGGATCCCCGGATGCGGGTGAGCGTGCCGCCGCCGGCCCCGAGATGGCGCCAGTCAGGACGCGCCATCGATCTGATTGAAATCTAAATAATAAGACAAATGATCGCCAGGTGGCGCGAGTTCCCGGTCGGTTCAGTGAACTGTGCTTTATCTACCGCCTCCTGATTCAGCCTGTTCCAGAGCACTGGCCTGATCTCCCTCGTTGACTGCGTTTGAATCACTATGAAAAATAAGCAAAAGGAATTGCTCACCGAAGTAGCGGCCATGGCATCGCAGTACGATGAAGTATTCTCGTTGCCAGCAGGACAACGAGAATTGGAATAAATAAAATTTATTTTTCGACAATATTCGTCATCTAGACTTAGCTCTCACTTCGAGCCTGAAAGGTCAAGTCGTTTGATATATACTTGAGAAAATTCTCAGTTGTGATTTGCGGACGTAAAAGTGGAGTGACTCATCGCCAAGACATTCCCCCCCCCCCCCCCCATTTCCCGATTTTCTTATGGGCGCCGCCATTTTGGTCGGCAATTTCAGATAAATTTGTTTTAGGAAACTGGCAACAGTGATATTATGCACCCAGATGACCGACCTAAAACTCTCAAGCGTATACTTTATTTCTTTAATAGACCGATCTCACTAAACGCTCCACGTATGCGTGACGCCGCCTTAACTATAGTTCGTGGCGGCCAGACAGCTCGTGCCACCACGTGCTTCTGCTCGCGCAGACCCTCAGCGCAGTTGTCGCTAGGTGTGCCGCGAAGTTTTTGTCGAACCTCAAGGTTCGACTGGTTCGCCGAACCTTTGAACTTTCACGGAAGTTCGAATAAGTTCGATTTACGGACAGTGTTGCCCGGCTTCTACAAGAATATTTCGAATTTTGGGAAAGAAATAAATTGACAAAGTAGTTCATTTTTTTAAATCAAATGGTTATCAATGTTTACACTATATAAAAGCTAAAATATGCGCTTTTAATGCTTTTGTTAGTTAGTAATGTGAATCAGTGCTTCCAATACACCCAACAAATAATCCACTTTTCCTCCGCCAGGTGAAGTCAACGGTGTTTTTTGTTTTTCGCGCACGCGCTCAAAAGTCGAACTTCAGTCGAACCTTTGTCGAACTTCACGTTTAAATTTCGAAGAAGTCGAACTTGGTCGAACTCGAACCTGGGCAGGTTCGCGATACCCCTATGTTACCTAATGTCCGTATTAATTATATTATATTTAATAATGACCATATTAATTATATTATATCTCAATTATCTAGTACAGTCGGTTTTGTACATCGCCATAAACACATCTTACCACTCACAACAAAGTTAATTTTATATCATTTATTATTCTACTCACATTTAAATTATTGTCATCTCATATGGGGCACCATAACCTATACCAACCTCCAGAAAATTTGTATGTTGTCAAGAAAGATGCTAAGAAGTATATGTAATGTTGACATTGAATATCCACTTAGTGATATTTTTGGTCAACTTGGTGTAGCAAAATATTTTGATTTATACAAATATCGTTTATGTGCAAAATATAGTATAGAAAAAATCTACCCCTGCGTCACCTCGAAAACCTAGCAAACCTAAAACAAAAAGTATAAACATATCCAACACGAACTAAGGATTCCTGGGAAGTACCCTTTTAAAGAACTAATTACAGCAATCAAACTATGGCAGATACCTGACTAACTACCCTTCATCAGCTGACTAGGCAAGATATAGATATCAGCAGTACATCGGTGAGCATTCTACGGCAATATTTTATTTGAAACCTTATTATCAACAATGTGCTCGGATTGTGTTAAACTTAGTTAGAATGCACTGTATGTCTTAGGGGTGTGTCTGTTGATTCAGTGTGTTATGGCTTTGTAAAACGCTGTTTCTTTTGTGTGATGATTTTTCACTCATGTTGTGAATTTGTAAAATTTTATTCTATAATTCCTTTGGTGCTTAATTTGCGACTGCTTGTTTGGGGTAGCTAGGGGTCAGTCAAGCTGTTTTTACAGCTTTTTTCCCCTAGTCACCTTTCAACTTTTTGTTGGAAGAATAAATAAATTATTATTATTGCCGCACATCCAGGAAAAAAATACAGTTCCTTAGACGCACGGCGGCAGCGGTGGCGTAATGAAGCTGGCTAATAATAGTTGGGGTTGTGTGGATATTTATACAGCGTGTAGATCGTCAGCCATTTCAAAGTTGCGACCAGTCAGTCACTGTAGAGGAGCAATAGACCTATTGCAGTCTTAAGCCCGGTTCACACAGTTGCGTTTGACTGCGTTTGACTGCGTTGCGGCAGCGAGACACCAGGACATCCCTGCTTCTTATATCGCGTGCCAAGAAGATTCCTTGAATTGGATTCCACGCTTCATACGAAGCACAGATGTGCCGGTGACTCGCTTTCGGTTCTCGCCGCAACGCAGTCAAACGCACTCAAACGCAAGTGTCTGAACCGGCCTTTACCCAAGCATCAAGGAGAATGCAGGGATTGGTGTTCCACGCGCCGCACGTGCTGGCCTCAGCAGTAGTAACTTTTCCAAAGCAAAAACCTAAAACAAATGGCATCTTGCACGCGCGTTCGTCAATGCTTTCTTTTGGTTATTTACTTCGAATCTTTTATACAGGAAAGGCGTGCGCGTGTGGCGCGTGGAACACCAATCCCTGCATTCTCCTTGATGCTTGGGTAAGACAGCAAATGGTCAAGCTGCAGTACAACCGATAGCCTTTAGCGTGCATCTCGCAGTAGTGATACACGACCGCACGCCCGGTACAATGCTCATCCAGATCAAAACGGGCAGGGGTGGGGATTGAACCCAGGACCCTGGGTTCTGCAGCGCGATCTATCGCTCCAAGTGCTCCGAGCTGGTGTGCGCTAGCCCACTCGGCCACCGATTTTTTTTCTTTACTACCTGCTTTTGACAGCTTTTGACAAAACACAAATATATTTACATTACACCAACATGTTTGCATGATACATATACACAAATGAAAAAATATGAAGCCGTCATCCACTCATTGGCTGACATTGACACATCAAAACTCTTTTAACATTTCTAGCGGTTCAATTCTTGGTAACCAATTAGGTGCAATCACTTGTGTTTCAACACCTTCGACGTACGCCACAACACTTGCACGAAAGTACATCCTCGCAGGCCGAGCATCGGCGTCATTATGGAGCCTCGCCGTGCGGGAGAGCCATAGACTGTGGAGGCCCAGGAGGATTATCAAGTCAAAAGGCACCCCCTCGTCATTAACTATTGCCAAAAAACGAATACCATGCGGTTCTAAAAGAAAATCTTTACGTATAGTTCTTTGAAGCACATCCCAAAAGAAGACCGCCTCCCAACAATGCAAAAAAACATGCTTGATTGTCTCAGAGACTTTGCAAGTGTAACAGACCGTTCCCCAAGGGACAAAAATCTCTTTTGCTTCTAAACATGTTCTTACTGACAATGTGCCAGTGTGAAGTTAAAAAAAAAAGTCTTAACCCCCGGCTTAACTGGCATCCTCTTCACTCTCTTCAGAACATCCTGCCCTGGGCCTTCACAATATATCGCTCCACACACCGGGACAGAAAAAAACGCTATCTCTTATATCTTCATATAGTTTTTTGCGTGTCACGTTACTTAAATATTCCAAAGAAAAACGCACCTGAAGAAACCGAACTGCGGATACAATTTCTTTAAAGTAACCAAAAAGAGGCCCGTCTATGCGCTCTGTGGACACTATGAGCTGAGGCAGCACACGCGCCAACCTCATCAGACACACAGTTCGCAGGAATGGGTCCGAGGGGTCACGAAAAAACAGAAATCTGTTCACTACCTGGCGGACAAACAGGTGGGTCAATCCGAGTCCTCCGTCCCGGACTCGTCTGAACAGATTGTCCCTTAACACCTTTCCCAGGGTGAAGCCCAAATAAGAACAGCAAACACTCGATGGAATCTTTGAACGTTAACTGGGGAGCAAAACAACACTTGCATTACAAACCATATTTTAGCCACAAAAAAGAATTGCACACTCTGGGCTTTGGCAAACATGGAGAGGCTCTCTCCTTTAAATTTTCCAGTTTTAACTTTAGTTTCTGGCGCTTGCGCACGCCAATATGGATCGCTGCTCCCCCTATTAAGGCGGTCAGTGTTGCATAGTCGCAGATCTTAGCTGCCTATAGCGTGTGTTTTGTTTTTCGTGCCGATGCTGTCTGCTGTCGACTGGTGGAATCGGGGCAGAGTTGGATTTATGCTGTTCCGACCCGTATCACAGAGCATCCGAAGGGTATACGTTCAGCAAAAAGGCATGCACGTTCCACGTTGAAGGTCAAGGAAGCAACTAGCCAGAGAATGGGGCGCAAAATGTCGGACTCATGAACCCACCAGGGTTCAAAAGCTGGATCTTATCCCACCTCTGCCCGTTTTGATTTGCAGGATTAACGCATTGTGCGCTTGTGTTATCAGCCCTAAATCATGGTTAGGAGCCATGCTGCACCGAGTGAATTTCTTTTGTGCAGCGTGAAGCCGCCACCGTCTTCTTATCTAAAGAGCAGATCACGACTTTTGAGGACTGAACCTACGGACATTCTTGCGAAACGACTGCGTATCGCCTCGTGGTGCCGGTTGATTTATACTCATCCGAGCTCGACAACTCGGGTACGCCGTGTTCCTGGCATCAACAACACGCATTGTGAGGGGTTAACGGCGAGAGAAGGAGCTCATCTCGGAGCGCGGACAAGCTGCGCGCCTCGCCAACGAAATGCTCTTGAAAACAATAGTTTTGCGCGCGTTTAACTGAGGATAAATGCAGCTACAAATCTCGAGGGTTTAAGAAGTGTGAACAATGGGACTCTTACCACGAAGTTTAGCGAGCGGTGGTAACACAAAAAGAGAAGGGAGGGGGTGGGGGAGATAGCAGCTGGTTTGGACCTTGACAGTGGACGAGCCTTACCTTCGCTGTTAGTAACAATAATCATAAAAAACGCGTAGTTTGTTTCAGGATGTTCCGGCCCTCAGCGGCAGCACCTCTCCTCCTCGGGATCCAGCTGTTTTCGCGAAACGACGTCATGGAGAAGGGGCTGGCTGCTGAGTGAGGAGCGCCAGAACCAGGGACCGCACTCGTACAGGCGCTCTCGGTTCAGACCTCGAGAACAGTGATTGCCTCTGGTCGGAGCGCTGGTAAGATCCTGAAGGTACTCCTTGAGCTTGGAACGACTCGGGTGAGCGATCAGAGTGTTAGCCGGGATGGCCAATTGGCTCCCAGTACCACCCTTCTGTGGGAAGGAGAAGCCAAGAGCGCTTACAGGAGAAGTAGCTGCTGTGAATACTGTAATAATACACTAACCTAACCCTTATATACAACGTGCACCCCCCCCCTTCCCAGGCCCCCCAGACAAAGAATAAAGTGTAATTTGTTTTTTTCTGCAAAAGTAGACTTCGCATTGTTGAACGCTCAGTTTCCGACAAAACTAGCGGCCCGAACCAGGGGATAAATTATTATTCGAAATTAAATTTCCGAAACTTTCGATGAGATACTAGGACCTTTTCCCGGTATAGTTCATCGCCGTGTATTCGTTGGCTTCGCCTGACACCATTTTCTCATTAAAAATTTCCCAAACTTCCTTATAACTTTTGAATAAGATAACGGTTAGTTTTTAAACGCTGGCACCCAGTCCGAAGCGCTTGCGCTATTTGGGCCGTGACTTAGCGTTCGGTGATGCGAGTTCAATTTTGAGGTCGAAAATACCCTGCAAACGTTTTTCTAGGACACCCTCTACTCCAACAATGCTGTAATATTCATTTTGTCTTTAAACATTATGTCATCGGTCCTTTTCTTTTTTTTAGTAAAGCAAATGACGCGAGAATTTGGCCTCTTGATGACATATCGGTTGAGGCAGTCTTCCGCTAAAGGTATGCCGTCAAGTCAGCATCATTTGGGTGTTCTTCAAAGTAATGATGTGCAAATCAGTCCCAAGAAACGATGTCCTTGATGTTTCATAACCTGTGGTGCAGATATTCCGTTCACCCTTAAGAGACTGTAGAAGCTCCGCCTTCAGCACGAGCTCTCTGGCAATTCCCCAGATACATTGGTTGCGCGAGCCTGCGCGTTCAGACTTTTATTAGCAAGGGCAGAAAGCTTGCACTAAAGGCAAGCTTTCTGCCGCTGAGCTGACTTCTAGTCTCAGCTCAACAGTGAACGTAGTATAGTTTTGGTGGATCAATCAGGTGCGGTGAAACGCAGCGAGGATTTTGCGAAAAAGCGTATTGCAACGACGTCTGCTCGCTTTTTCAGTCGAGGAGCAGCGTTGGTGCGGCGTCCGTTCCGACATGCTGACCAACATCGAGGTCCCGTTCCTGGTGCCTAAGTGGGCGCTCTTCCTGCTGGCTCAGCTGCTGGCGCTGATGAAGCTTGCCTATCCTCCGTCGATGAGCGTCTACAACACCGAGAAACTGCTTGACGAATACGACTACGTGATCGGTAAGCCCGGACAAGTTGGGAACGGCATCTTCACACACTACAGCACGCTCTGCAGTGTATGAAGAAGTGTAGATGGTAGAACTACAGTGCACTATAGTAACTTACAGAGTAAGAACGACAGGGCGTGTCTTTCGAACGTCTGAACTCCAGCATGCGCTACATGCCGTCCGCTGTGCTTTGATTGCGCGCGCGTGCTCGAGGTGCACCTGACGCCGAAGCATTGTCGAAGCTAGGTAGCTCGCGCTGGAGGCGGGACGACTAAAGCTCTTGCCTGCTATTCTCACATTGTCAATGTCTCTGTAGTAGAGCGCTATACCTGTGTAGACTACTCCGAAAGTTTTTGGCGCCGAAAATGGCTTGCACATTACGCACTTCAGTTTACCGCATTGGTGCCAAAAAAGATAAGAGCCGGAGAAGAAAACCGGTTGAAATCTTGAGTTGGGGAGAGAATATTGAGATGAAAAGGCGGGGAAAGAAAGAGCAGATAGAAGCCGGCAAGAAGCATCCCGTTAACGCAGTGGAAATTACGCTGTCGTGTAGCCAAACCTCTCAACAGGTGACGTCAAATCGAAGGTAGCATATGAGCTACATAACGCACGCTTTCGACCCGCGATGCCCTCGGAACTCCAGTCAATGGTTTCCCTTTAAGCAGTTTGGAGAGAGAAAGGACGAACAGTATCGAAATGACTACGCAATCACTCTTGGCAAACTGAGGCATCCCCTCCCTCCTTCTCGCCACCGGACCGGGCGGTGACTTAAGGAGAACACCGATTGTTCTTCCCTCATCCGGTTGACCACCTAAAGGACGCAGAGATTTGCCCATCGGAGTGCATCTCCGCGCCAGCGGTCCTGCACCCCGTTACCAAGGCGCGCAACTGACGTGCGCTGCGACGCAGTCTTTGCGTGACAAAGGTGAACCTCAAAATCAAAGCGTATTAATACGACGTAATTCGAACATCACAGCCTTTAATTTCGCCGGCGAGTGTCACATTTTCTTCTTTCCTACGAAGGAGGCGAGGTGGTAGTCGCGCGCTTTGGCCATGGGGAGCAAAACCTTGGCGAAGATATGCGTTCTAATAGGAAACCAAAACTTAAAGGGGTCATGAAACGACATCGAGTTGGAATGTTAATGACTTTGCAGAGGCGTACAATGATCAAGTATACTCGCCCAGACCGTCACTTATTCAGAAGCTTCTTTGTAGCGGTGAACACAACGCCACGCACTCCCGTGTTCCTGCTAAGGGCGATTTCGAGGAAAAACCAGAAGGAAAATTTCAGTTAAATAAAACAGAAAAAATAAACACAGGGACGGGCAGAAAAATGTGCTGTTCTGTTCGTCTCTATGTTTATTCTTTCTGTTTTATTTAACTTCGCCAACGCGTTCCCGTCGAACTAAAAAAATTTCAGCGTGGATTTTCTTTTTCTTTTTTTTTGTAGGGCTCTCTTAGTGCAACCCCTTTTAGATATTGACGACACGAAAGAAACTCTCGATAAGCCATGAGATGCTGTTCCGAGGTTTCTAAAAAAAATCGCTTGCCAAGCACGAGTTCACTGAACAAAACACCAAGTTGCATGGATGGGCAACATGTTTTGCTAACAGCTGAAAACCACTCCGCGCGAGGAATTCGAGATATGAAGACATCCTGTGTGATATACAGACACACGAGGAAAGCATACAACAATACCCTTCCCAAAACTTCTGTCTAATGTCTAAGGTGTAAGGAAACACGGCCGCCATCAGTCGCAGCCTCAAACAGCGCTGGGCTCCTGTGATCTTTGCTGTGTTGTGCGCTTTCTTTCTGCTCAACCACTGCCGGAGAACGACAGTCTCCAAAAGAAAGCAGCAGACTTCCGAGGTGAGCTCCGGTCAACCGTCTGAGAGTGCTACGGCAAAGGTCTACTCCGGCTCGCTTAGCTTACTTCCTTCAACCCCTCCACGGTTTTAAATATTCTGCTGGTCGGACTCCTTCTACTCTCCGGAGATATCCACTGCAACCCCGGGCCCTTCCGCTTGCAGTACTATAATGCAAGAAGCCTTCTAAACAAGATCCCCGAACTGCAGTCCGACCTGAGCTGCAATCCAGCAGACGCCGTGTGTGTGTGTGAAACGTAGCTCGGTGACTCCTTCCCGGATCGCGAAATAATTTAGTCCTGAATACGCTGTATTTAGAAAAGATCGACGTAAACGCGGAGGGGGTGTTTTACTTGCCGCAAAGTAGGAATTTTTGGCAACGCACCGTGCAGACCTTGAAAGCCCCAACTCCCAATTAGTATGGACCCAACTCAACTGACGCGGCGGGAAACTGCTGCTCGGCTTACTTCATGAACATCTTACTAACTGGGGGACGACTTAATGAACATCTTACTAACTGGTAACTTCAACCTTCATATCAACTGGAAGTCCGCGGACCCGCCGACGCCAGCTAATGAGACGAGAGCAAAGTTCTTGGACTGGATGCATTTTGCGAACCTGAAGCAGGTTGTCACTTCACAACACATATTCATGGCGCCAACTTTAATCACACCCTAGATCTTGTGCTCTGCCGGAACCAGGCTCAAATACAATTGGTATCGGACACACCACCCCTATCAAACTCCCGACCTCATCGATATCTCATCTGTGTGGCACCTTGGTTGCACAGGCAAACGCTTCGTCTCGATGCAGGTTCTTCTGTTCATCAAAGACGTACAGAGCGCGACACTGTTAGCGCGAACAAGCGATCGCCGGTTTTTCCAGTTTTCTCTTTGAAACAAAGGGATGTCATCCAAGTTATTATTGCTACGGAAAGAGCTCATTTAGTTCTATATTGTAAGCGTTAAAATTTCGTGCTCGCTAATACTATTTAGAAGTAAAATGCGAAAATGCGCCGATGTCGTGTTCGTGCTAACAGTGTCGCGATCTGTACGTGAAACACTGGAACGCTCGGTGGCCTCAGCTCCCTGGTTAGTATGCATGGACTTTCTGACCGACTACAATCCTTGGGACTTATCCTACGACATGTTCTGGGAAGCTTGCAAAGACTCTACATACTCAAAACTCATCTAAAAAAACAAGAAAGTTAAACCATGGATAACAGGTCCCACCAGGCAATTATCAATGAAGACCAAGCGCCTCTTTAGAAAGACATTGAAAAGTCAAGACTCAAAACATTGGTCAGCATATAATAACGTTCTTCGAACACTGAAAAAGGAAACCCGAGTATCCTACCAGAGACACCTTCATGACATCGTCAGTCAGGCCAGAACGTGCCCTACGCGGTTCTGGCAGTTCTTCGGCTCCCAGCAGAGGAATAGTACCGCTACCCAACTCCACTTTGAACGTGGCCTTTCTGACAATCCACAGAACATTGGGAACTCCTTTGGCGAATACTTTGGCAAGGTAGTGCCCACTTTCAACAACCCCTGCCCCACTCCGCAAGGGGGCAGCCACTCGACAGACCAGTTCACTCCCTTTCTGAATGCAGACGAAGTTGAATCTGCCATCTCCAAGCTTAAAAGCAGTGCCTCACCCGGTAAAGATGGCATACCCCCACCACTACTCAAGGCTTCTACTCTCTCCCTTCCTCTGGGCAATCTGTACAAGTGCACGTTTTACCAGGCCCTGAACCCTCAGGTGTGAAAACTGGCACACGTGATCTCTGTCCGCAAAGGGTCAGATAAACCCTTGAACGCTCTTGAATACTACCGTATAATTGGCCTCATCTTCATTCTTTGCAAAATGTTTGTAAGTATCATTTGTAGCAAAATTTTCGAGCATCTTGTAACGGACGATCTCGTCTGCAACACCCAACACGGCTTCAGGAAAGGGTGGAGTTGTGAAACTTTGCTTTCCACCCTGCACCATGACCTGAGTGGTGCCCTCGACAGCTCCAAAGAAGCTGACGTTCTTTTTCTGAATTTCTGAAGTGCATTTGACAGTATTAACCACAACCTCATCATCACCAAGCTCCCAATTGAGAGACGTAGACTCTTTTCCAGGCGGGTGCGCCTGTAAAAGTTTCTGCACGGTGACTGTCTCATCCTAGAAGGTTACCTGCGGCGGTCAAGGCGGGACCCACTGAAGCCTGATCAGCGCCTTTCACGCAGCACTAGAGCCTCCTCCACCCCCTTCCTCTTTGTCCAAGCCCCCGAGCTATGGAACTCCTTGCCAATTGATGCTAGGATGGCCCAAAGGGTCGCTGAGCTCAAAAACTTGGTGCGGATAGTGATGTGTAAATCCTGTGACCAGCTGCACTTTGTAGACAATCCACCTCACCTGTACATATACGATATCATTATCATGTGTTCTTCACTTGTTAACATACAGCCCAGAAGGCAGCCAGCAATTGGTTGTGCCGGCTTCTACCTTTCGGCTGCTTCAGGGGCTGTATGGAAGTTAAGCCAATAAACTTCTTTGAGCCTTTGAAATGGCGAGGATAAAAGGGGACTTTTTGTTTCCACCTTGCCTTCGCAAAGCTTGATGACGTAATTGTGGGATCAAAACCACCCGCCTGACGACCGTCGAGCGCAGCTCATGGATTGGACACAAGAACTGCGTGAGCACTCGACTACGGCTCGTAACAATCGATGCCTCGGTGGACACTTGGGTAGTGGCTCCTGTCCAGCCACTGCGGTGATGAGAATATCCGAACTCTAGGAATGCCTGGAGTTCAACACGCGCTTTTTTTACATTTGCCAACCCCAGTGCGTGGGTATGATCAACGTTGGCGGCATAGGATATACTTCGTTTCAGCTTGGGTCCAGACGCAGTCGATGCTACAAGCGCGAGCTCCGAGCTTTCAGCGTCCCTTCCAAGCACGCGCGCTCGTGCAGTGCAAGCACTGTTCAGGGCCACACGCTCGCGCTTGTAGCATCGACTGCGTCTGGACCCAAGCTGAAACGAAGTATAGGCACCAGGCCACGTGGCCGCTTGTGCTGGCTCCGAGTTGAGGGGACGAACGATGCTCATATTTCTCGAATTTATTTGGCAACTGCCCTTGCCTAGAAAGAAAAAACTAGGGCAACTTTATTTATTTATAAACGTGAGGAAGTGATTCTAATTAGTGTTTAGCGGAAGTAGGAAAGTCATTTCATGGCTCCTTTAAAAACTCGGTCAAGTCTAGTGTTATTTTGGAACGCCGTAAATTGCTGCGCGTGCCTTACACTTTTGTAAAGTATAGCTGATTTAGGCATCTTCGGTGATGTCCAGAATGATTCCAACGGAGGTCATACGTCTAGGTTCACTAATTAAATACCTAATTACTCAAGAGTAACTAACAACCCTGATTATACCGAACGTTGTTAGCTTTCCGATATAGAAACTTTAGACTCACACGACATCAGCCTTTTTTGAGTGCGACGCGTACTTTTGTAGTCACGGACAGCTAAAGAAACACAGGGCGTGGTGAGCAGCGTGCATCTTATTATCGTTCCGCAATCAATCAGATTGAGGCATTAGCCGATAAGAACACCCAAGTGAACAAATCACGAAGCAAAAAGCGTGAAAAGGGGAACGCAGATTTTGGAGATTTTTTTTCTTCTTAATTTTTGACCCAACACAATGAAACTACATATGATTGTGCAGTCTGTGTTGCTGCTGTCAAATACCTTGTTATTTTTCAAATCAGTACATTAGTCCTCAAGATAACTAAATCTCGCCCTTCTTTGTTTGCAAAAAAACAATAGGAAAAAAGTTGCTCAACAAATAGCTATGCTTAAAGCATGGCTGGATGCTAGAAACTATAAAGAATTTGATGGTTGAAGTAGTACTTTTGAGACTGAACAAATTTAGTGGTTTTACAACACACTGAAGTTCAGTGTTCGATGTGTGGCTATACCAGCAAGTAACAAAACAATATAGCAATTAAAAATTTATATAAATATCTTAAAAAGTCTGGGTTTAATACTGTATGCATTTCACAATTAACTACATGTTTTGGAAAAGAAAAGAAGTCTATTTCTGTTTGCCTTAGATGGTGACATATCTTATCGTCCTTCAAATTTACTAAGAGTTCAAAATTTGTGTTGAAAAATCACCGTTTGAGCATGAATTTCAGTGCAAATTCAACCTCCATAAATATTATAAATTGATATTATGGTTTAAATATTGGTCAAAAAATTAGAAACTTGGCAAATCATAATAAATGATAGCTTCACATCTAAAAATAACGCATTGCAAAAAAAAATATTAGGGAGTTAGGGTGTTCAAGTGCTCTGTCTCCCCATAATAAAAGGAAGGATTTGGCGGACATTCCGTGAAACCCCCCTGTATAAGTCCGCGGCCGTCCCTTTCGACACAGTGGGAGGCGGGTCGGCGGGCTGCCTACTGGCGAACCGACTGAGCGCCAACCCCAGCGTAACCGTCCTGTTGCTGGAGGCCGGCGGCCTGGAGGATGCCTCGACGGACGTGCCTCTCTTCGCGCTGCTCCACTTCAACGGTCGCCACGACTGGGCCTATCAAACCGAGCCTCAGGAGCACAGCTGCCAGTCCATGAAGGACAAGGTGAGGGATCCTCGAAGCACGCTGTGGCACTCAAGTGGAAGACCCTCCACTCAGGCCCTCCACTGGGGACCTCACGGGGACTCGAGTGGATTCTGATATTGTATTCATGGTGATAACTCAATCTACGGGCTCTAATCATCTTAAAAATAAACAGACATTACACTCATGGGCGGCAGGTTTCTGCATTAAATATCTAATAAAAAATCGTAACACTCACCTCTTTATGCGCCTTAGAGAAGACACCAGCGGGTGCCGTCGGACGGTGTTTTTATACAATAAATGGTTGTATTGTTACGAATGACAAATGATGAGGCGACGAATAAGTGTAAAAACTAAACGTTTAATGGAGCAAACTTGTGACCAAATGAATATAGAAAAAGGTTAGTGTCGCAGGCGTCGATGTTGGCGAAACAGCAGAATCGAGCGCTGCGGCGAGACGTACGTGTACGGCAGCAAAGTGGTTAGGTGGGCTAGTTGGTTCATAGTCTTTAAAAGTAATAGCGCCGAAAACACAGACAAGGACGAAGAAGAGAAAGAACACAAGGCGCTTGTGTTCGTTCACTTTTTCGTCCCTGTCATGTGTTTTCGGCGCTATTGCTTTCTAATAACTGCGTAGCTCCTTTTCAGCCTTCCCTGGGATCCTAGAATATTCTGTCTCGGTCCTTCTCGAACTATACATTCTGAACATGAATAGGCTAGACGATTCTCCAACCTTCTTGAATCTTTTACTTTTATAAAGAGAGACAAAACGACACGCAGTACCGGCAATCAAACCTGCGTGTGAGCCATACGCGCTGCCAACTCAACAACGTTTTTTTTCTTCTTTTTTTAAGACGGTTATGTAAGCGCGCTGCAGTATTACGTTTTCTACTGCCGAAAATTTGACGTTTTTGTCAAAATATAATGCTTAACGCGCCCAAAAAAAGGAACAATAATAGTAACGTCCGGAATCTTCACGCAATTAACTAAGACAAAATACTGCCCATGTATTTCTACTGCTGTGAGTTTACTTTAGGACGTCTTGCCATCTAGAACTACTGGTGACTTTTTATTGACTAAAGTTCAACAAATAATGTGCCATCAAAAACAACATTCTACGAAAAAGCACTTGAGCGCCCCTTTAAGCCGCCGCACTGCTCGCACATCATAAAAAAGACGCGGTGTTCGCGGCAGATATGATGACGCAGAGTTATCTGCGGACACGCCTCACGCATGTTTGAAGCATGTTAACTTCATACGTTTGAAGTTAACTTCGTACATTTGAAGGTAACATGCTTCAACATTTACAAAACCTGCCTGCAGACAGACAGTCTTTGTATGACCATCGTGGCAGGACCGTCAAACAAGCAAGAAAGACGCCTCTGCGTCCGCATGACATTTGCAGTCTGACCGCTGCTTGAGGTTCCACGAAGGGTATCGCGAGACCAGGTTGTAACTTTTCGAGACCAGGGCCTCTAAAGCTCGTCAAACACAAAGTTGGGGCCGAAGTTGACGAAGGGCACCGATTGTCCTATCACGACGATGAGTTCGCGTTTTTCGCCGACGTCCAATCGGCGCGCTTTGCGAACTTTCGGCTCCAACTTTGTGTTTGACGAGTTTAGCGCCCCAGGTTGTAACTTTTTTTCATATATTTTTTGGCGAGCACGTTTTAGAGCGCAGCTCGCGCCCGCTTCCGGGTTGAGCGGCGTCGGCGTCGGCGTAACCGCGTACGGGACGTTACCCCGTTAAAGTTAGCGGGGAAATTTTCCCGCTAAATTTAGCGGGACAATGTTTCCGCTAAATTTAGCGGGGAAATATTTCCGCTAATTCTAGCAGGAAAATTTCCCCACTAAAATTAGCGGGGAAATTTTTCTGCTAGCATTAGCGGAAAAATTTCCCCGCTAAATTTAGCGGTGAAATTTTTGCGGTAAATTTAGCAGAAAAAATTCTTACTTTATAATTAGTATAAAGGTAGAAGAATGAACTCGCATAAATAAAAAAGTAAGCTTTCTTTTTTTGCCATTGGTTTGGTTGTAATTTTTTAGATACCTTTGCTTCCAAGAATCCGGAGACCATGGTCCGAGACTCTCGTGCCACCGGCTCGATATGCTTGCTGTCTTTGAGATCCAGGCCCGCGAGACGAGCTGATGGAATAAGTCGAGGCATGACCGACAGAGAGTCGTCTAACTGTTCCGGTTGCTTCGTGCAGGCCAGTCCGTGGCCCAGGGGCAAAGTCCTGGGCGGTAGCAGCGTCCTCAACTTTATGATGTACGTTCGCGGAAACAAGCGAGACTTCGACTCGTGGGCTCACGACTACGGCGCCCACGGATGGTCTTACAAAGAGGTGCTGCCCTACTTCAAGAGCGTCGAAACGTTTCACGTGGATGCATTCGCCGACAATGGTAGGTCGAGGAACGAGCGATAGAGAAAGTGCGAGCGGAGCAGGAGGTACAATTCTGCTAGAGCCAAGAGCGTTTCCATGTCGTGTCAATTGAATGATCGTTCGAGACAACTTTCTCGCGCTTAAAACTGCGGCTTTGATCACACTTAAGAAAAAACCAAGATCAAGGAGTACTTTGTTTCATCATCCGTTTTATTGCAGTTCTTGGGGAGGTTCGGCCACGCATTCTGGCACCACAATTATTGGGTGCTTTCGAGATAAACTTGGCAAAGACGTTTTGGAAGCTTTCACAATGAACGGTTGGAGTAAAGATTTGAAGACTGTTTCGAAACTATACCAGTAAATATTTACGTGCCTTAGATTACGTTTTTCTTTCTTTCTTTCTTATTTTCTCTTCCACCACGCTTTCTTCGTCGGATGGAGTGGAGTATGACGCACGTCTGTTGCGCGTCTCGACCACCGGGGAGCAGGACCGCTGGTGCAAAATAATAATAATAATAATAATAATAATAATAATAATAATAATAATAATAATAATAATAATAATAATAATAATAATAATAATAATAAATAATAATAATAATAATAATAATAATAATAATAATAATAATAATAATAATAATAATAATTGTTTATTTAATGTGCCCAAAACAACCACGTCCGATGTGCTTGGATGAGACACCGAAACCTAGAAACGCGTCCAAATCGCATTTTAAAGCGACAGCTTTAAGGGCGACACTTTGTAGAGATTTCGAGCTCGTCTCCACCATAGAAAAACCCTTCTTCTCTCCCCTCTTGGTGCGAGGTGAGGGACATCGGGATTTCCCGTCCGCCGCACAGCGCGGAGAGAGAAGCGAGGGGAGCCCCGGCATCCCGCCAGTAACGACGCGACGAAGGGAGAGTCTTCGTGTCGTCTGCTTCAAACACTTGTTTTCAAACATTACTCGCGTTACACGAAATCCCGCTTTGGCAGTATCCAGTTGCCATGCGTAATTCTGGATGGTTTTAAAATTTTCGATCGCAATTTTCCGCTTACTTCACGGGTCACCGAGCACTCGTGGCGGCCGTCAGTGGCATCCACGACGCCAACCACGACGCCTATGCGAATTAACCACACTCCATGGCACCTCCGTCCTCGTGTGCGTGACGGCCCCAATCCACCCGCATTGCGTGACCGTGCTACAGCTATCGCTTTCGTTTCTTCGCACGTTGCTGGTGAAAAATACAACTTTTTTGGAAAACCGTAAGATTCTGCCGCTGCCTTATATGTTTCTACAGTGAGTTGGTTTAGTGGTTTTCGGTAATGCTTATCAAGTTTCTCAGTTGAACCATATGTTTAACTTTCACTAATTAAAAGTAAATTGGTAACTTATTGAGCTATACTCGTTTCAGCTTGGGTCCAGACGCAGGCAATGCCAACGCGAGCTCCGGGCTTTCAGCGTCCTGCCAAGCACGCGCGTCGTGCTATGCAGCCTGTTCAGGGCCGCACGCTCGCGCTCGTAGCATCGGCTGCGTCTGGAGCTGAACGAAGTATATCGTTGTCTTTGCTATCATTGACGTCCAACGTGGCTGAGTTTGTCCCAAATGTGTTTCCCAACCACCACTTTTTAGGTTTTTTTTAAAGCCTTCGCTGAAACACCTTGTATATTCAATTCATTTCCTAGGACCTTGTAGGATTTGCCATCGCAAGCCGCCGGCTGTGCAGACAAATTCCTCTCCGGTCACGTGAAGCGGAAACGTACCTCCACCAGCGCGCTGCGTCGCATTCCAGCGCGATGACGTCGCACGTACTTCCTTACTTCCCTCCGCGGCGACACGCTACTCTCTCCAACGCCGTTGCTTAGGCAGTCCAATTGGTCATGAACGTCACAACACCTCCTAGACTAGGAAGGCCTAAGCGCTTGCGAGTCGGGATGCAAAGAATTGGAGAGGAAGGCTTAGGCCCTGGCGGCCTGTGGAGGTGGTCGGCACCACTACCGGTGCCGGCTACCGGTGACTTCTTGACGTTTGTGAAGATGGACATACGAGTGTGCACGTGCCGGGATATGTAGTACATTTAAGTCGAACCATTTGTTTCTTTTCAAATGTTTGTTTGTGCTTCAAGACCAAGTCGACGTGACGTGCGTGTGGTGTGTCTTTGTGTGATGAATGTTCTGTATGAATACACAGGACGATTTCATTCGCAGGATTCATAGGTGAGATATACCATAACTCCAGCTTGGTTTGTGGTGTAGATGCAAACAACTCTTGACAAAAAGCTCTCTGAACTGCTTGCATTCACGCAGAAAATATATTTCTGAGGTTGCGTTGTTGCCCAGACTTACTTAAAAGCAGATGCGATCACTTTGTTTTGTACCAAGTAAGTTGTTTAGTGTCTTCGTCAAACCGATTGCTGCCAGACACAGATAAGTTGATGTGATGTGACTTGTATATAAGCAAGCAAAGGGAAAAAATTTGCCACACCAGTGTATCTACAGCCCAGTTTTCATGACTGCATTACTGGCTAATCAGGAATCGTCATACTTTTTTATCGACATGGGACGAAGAACACAACAGTTTTATCATGTTAATGTTCCGTGTGAGCTCAAAAACTTATATTGGAGAATAAATCTTCGAACGTGGAATTGAAAGATATATGACAAGATTTCAAGTAATTCTAGCTGCGAAATAAGGCAAACTCCCCTTCAGAATGAATTAAAATCTTTCTATAAGTCCCTGCCCAAACAACAACAATTCTAAGCCAAAAGAAACATCGGATCACTAGGTTTGCTTTTAGATACACTGCTATTTTAGTTTCAGACAAGAATGCAGTTATTTTATACGTTTACTCCGTCAACCGTGTTGGTACTGTGATGCGTAATGCCGTTTTCAACCATTCTTTATCGTGTAATTTTCGACAAGTATTCTTCATAAATGATCGATTTTGCTGGGATAATTACATCCTTCACAATTTAGTGCTCAGAAGTAGACCCTAACTACCTCGAGACCTCGCTATGCAGCCATCCTGTTCTTCCATTTTACATCAGTCATTTTATGCAACAATAATTTGCCAGTTTAATAAAATCAGCTTCCTAACCCAAATTTTGTGCACAGTAACAACTCGTTGCTATGACGATACATCCGCGCGTGTTGCCTTCTCTTCCGCGCTCTAGCGCGGCCCCGATGGCCTTCTCTTTCGGCCATACGGAAAGAGCGGTGAGGACTTCCTAGTCTAAGAGGTGTTGACCGTCACGAAGACAAGCACACACCACCGGTCGCCACAATGCCACTGCGGCGCGGATGCTGTGCCGAATTGTTGGTTTAGCAGTGATGCATGGGTGCCGCATCGCTGTATCGCCGTATCGCCACTGTGAAGCATGCACGTCGGCGATCACATGCACCACTGTCGGAACTACATCGGCGATAAGTCAGGTGCAAGCCACAGCTCCATCAGCGCTGTTTTCCAACGCCGATGCGGTGCTGCGCTGTATGTGTGAACAGACTTTTACGCACCATACACTGCTACCGCAATAGATGTTAATAGAAACTTTGATGTTGTTGTTGTTGTTCTTCAAAAAGGGTGCAAAACGGCTTTTGCGTCACTTGATTTGCTTGCTTTCCGACTCATTGTTTGGGAAGTCTGTTTGTACCTTTAAAAACAATTTCTCGCTACGCCACTGGCTCACACTTACTATCTGATCCCGTCTGTGCAGGTTATCACGGCCACACGGGCGAGCTACCAATCAGTTATCCGAACACTCAAACGATTCTCAGCGAAGTGTTCCTCGAAGCAGGCAAAGAATTGGGTTACAATTACGTCGACTACAACGGTCCTACGCAAACGGGCAAGTACACTCTCAAATCAGACTCCCGTCACAGAACTCTGGTAAGGACAGTAAAGGGAGGCGCGATGGTTCGAAATAACTGATGAAACATTTATGACTTAAAGCTGATAAGCCCGGAAATCATAGAATGTTCCTTGCTTGCATTATGTGTGGTGCATTATGATTTGTTATGCTTGGTTTCGGGAAGCCGGGTTTCGGGTGTGTTGCACGCACGATACACGCTCCCCGGATTTATAAGAATTATCGAGCTAAAAGTAAATTGCTTCAAAAGTGAAGAGTGTGTGGAGTAACGAGCTTGTCGTAGTGATGGTACCTCGTAGGGGTTTAACGTCTCCCCTAGGTCAGTCTATGGCGTGTCGCTGATCGGCAGGCCTCGCCGGTTACGACTGATACGCATGAGTACGCCGTCTGAAGGCGCTGCGCTCGATCGGTTTACCTGGTATGGGAGGTGACGTCACGCTGGGCCGTATATACATGGTGTGTTTATCTTTTCTTGCAACAAAATTAGAAAGAAAAAAAAAAAAGGTGGGGGACTTTTACATATGCACTCTCTTCACTGCGTATAATTAACGGGCTCGGCGCCGTTGCACGGGGCAGTATTCATCGCGATCCATCGGATAATACGTGCTTCAATTTCAGTTTTAAAGTCTAGTCAGATTTATGAAATTTGCATAAAGGCCCGCGCGTAACGGTTTTCCGTTACATTCGAGCGTACCGCTTTTCGCATGAAATCCAGCCCTTAAAAGATCCTGCGTTAAAACCGTAACGAACGGAATATCTTTTGGAGAGCTGCACATTCACCAGTACGCCCGAATAGGTTCTGAGAGTTTCTGAGGAACGTCACGATAGCTGCAAGAGCCAAAAGAATAGAAAATGTCGTGAACATTGACAAGAATGCCCGTTCTCCGGAGGCCTACACGTCAGTTGCTCTTCTAGGCAGAACGGCACGCGAAGATGTTCCACGTAAACCTCGATGTAAGACATCCAAACTCCGAATTTGAAAGTCCTTCTGATCTTTACGCAGAATCGCGAGGTGGGTGTTTGGCTTCCGCAGTTGGGTTTCGTCTTGTAGTACACGTTACTGTAAAAACGTAATCGGTTACAACTACAATTACTCTTGCTTAAATAGTGTTCAAATAGATGACTAGATGAAAAATAATTGGAAGTTACTTGAAAAAAGTAACCGTTACTTTTTATTGCTTAAGATTTTCAAAACAACAAAATTTTATACCTGTTTGAAAACGGATCTTTCGTGTTGTTCCTTATTGGATTAGAATCACCTAATTATTATCTACTTATTCTCTTAATATCCACCAATTTTGTTAAACCTTCTTCTCGCAGTCTTGTTCGAGTATTTCTTGGCAGGACACTTGTCCAAACAAGGGATACCATAAGAAAGGGGAGGAAAAATAGTAATGCCCCTATGAAAATGTTTAGTACTCCCAAAACTAATCAGATTACTCTTGCGATACATGTAATCAAATGATTACAAAATGACTTTAAAAAAGTAATCAATTACAGGTACTTTGATTAATTGTAATGAGTACAATACAAGTCTGCTTGGTAGAGAGATATACTTCCGACCGACCCGTGCATTTGTACACTTGGAAGGTAGCAAAATCGTACAAATGAATCGTTTTGAGTTTGCTTTTTGTTCATCCTCCTTTCTTGATACTGTGGATTTCCCAACTTGGAGTTCAAGATGTTGTTTATTTCTCAAAGACATTCGCGAGGAATGTATTAGGCAAGAACGGGAAAGAAACAGCATTCAGTATGCCCTGAATACAAAGCAACGTATATTAAAAGACAAAAAAAAATATATCGATTTGTAAATTAATTAAAACACACAGAAATCAGCCAGACACGTATACATTGAGTAGCCGCCAAAGGTGATGATAGCGAACAAAACTAAACATTGAAATAAAACCAGGAGAAAAAGTTTACTGAGCAAACCCTCATATTTTTCGCAAAATATCACTCCATCATCTTCGGTAGCAACGAATATCGTCTAGAAGAAAATTCCGGTTAGCGATGAACAAACAGAGAAGTGAGAATAGGAATCTATAAGTCCAACCAAATTTTACAGTTTTGGATTGGACAGAGCGAAATGTGTGAGGGGTACTTGCAGTCGGTGAGCATGAACAATGGCCTGTTTTGACTCATGGAACTTGTGAAAAAGAGAAATACGAGACCATTTACTGCGGTAATTTCGAGAAGGTTGGAAAGGGACTTTAGTTATACCAGAGGAGGCACTGATCGCCTCCCCTGGTATAACTTGACGTTATCTGTCCCTTTTTTCCTATTTCACGAGTTACCGTTTTTCAAACCAGTCTCACGTTTCAATTCATGAGGTATAATTAGCGTTACGTGTTTCCGGAGTTTATTTTTTGTCAAATTAGGAGGGTGTTTTTCGGATTTTATTTTTTTGCCGAAGGTTCGGAGTTTATCGGAGTTTATATCTGTTTGATTCCCAATTTTTCGAAATTCGGTTTTTAATTTTGCTATGTTTCCTATTAAAATAAATTAATTAATAATAACCGGATGTAAACGTATGCCAGATAAAAATAAAACGCGCTTGTATCAATTAAAATTTCTTCAGTTGAATTTGGCGTTGGTGCCATTGCCATTGGCAATACTAATTTGTCCCACGACAAAATTCGCATACAAGTGTTGCTTCTATAAACGTCGATACCTTAAAATCAATAAACTCCCGGAGGTAGTCGCTAGGAAGCTCGTAGTCATCCCATCCTATTCCATCAATCTAGCCCGCGGTCGAGGGAGGTGGAGTGGTTAAAGGATGTAATAGAGAAGTTTCAACTGCCCCTCTTCCCTCTTTTATACAATCTCTATGGTCCATAGCTTTC
Organism: Ixodes ricinus; assembly: GCA_037355805.1. Taxonomy (NCBI): domain Eukaryota; kingdom Metazoa; phylum Arthropoda; class Arachnida; order Ixodida; family Ixodidae; genus Ixodes; species Ixodes ricinus. Next base: position 70,442 of record JAZHYW010011547.1, on the reverse strand, counting down.
ACTGTTACAAAAACATACCCTCTCCTTCCTCTAAATCACAAATCTCATGACCCAAAAGGAAACCAAAAGAGTGGCTTTTGTCGTGACCCGAATGTACAATGACCTGTTGCCCTGAATCAACCTTGACGAGACAAGTGATAAGACCCCTTTTGACAACGGTCCGAGATTTGAAAAATAATTATGGTGGCATTTTCCTAGGACCATTAACCATGCGCTGCTCAAATTCTAAAAAAAAACGGTAAAAAAAAGGTTTTTGATGTTTTAGTTTATAAATTTGGAGTTTATCAGATAAATCTGAATTGACCAAAATTTTACCGGCGGGTGTTTTTCGGAGTTTTTCGGATTTATCCGAAAACACCGGAGCCCTATGTTATAACTTACACCAGCTCGCCTGCACTTTAACCGTTTTATTTTTTCATTGCACTGATTATTATTATTTTAACAAAAGTAGTGAGACAGAAAGAAAACGATGTTGGTGGAAAGAGAAATGAAGCTCACACACATTACTGCCTCATTTTCTTTTCCACCAACATCGCTTTCTCTCTCTCTCTCTCTCTCTCTCTCTCTCTCTCTACTTTTTGTGGAACAAGTTTGATGAATGAAGTGGACGGCTCTGTTTCCTAATTGTTTCTGATCATTCCCGAAAAACATTTTGCGTCCACGAGGATCCTTTCGATGTAAAAGACAAAACACAGCAGAAAGACGACGTCCAGTATTCTCAGTTTATTCGCGCAGTTAAACAAACCTCGACTATACGACAAATGAGGCATAGAACACTCACGAGGTCATCGCACGCTCGCGATGACGGACTTTCCAAAGATATTCACACGATGCGTTTTGCTTGACGATCCGCAGGTTTTTCGCGAGTTCAAGTAAACGTGATGGGCGGGCAACGCTACAGTTCCAGTAAGGCATTCATTAAACCTATTGTGGAGATACGGAAGAACTTGCACATCTCTCTGCTTAGCCTGGCTACAAAGGTAAATATTTCTGAGCTGGCACAAGTTTGTCTCTCCCATCTAGAATCAATGGTTTCGTTTCAGTACTTTATACAGTGTGTTCTTCTTCAGAAGTACCAGTTTTTATTAAAAATGAAGGGAACTAATACTCGTTTTCACCTCAATAAAAAAAGGTTTTGCGCATTGTTGATATTTTGCGCGAAGCAGTTCTTACAAGATTTGATTGTCACAGAAAGAAGCCATGCCTTTGGCGTTTGAAATGTGAAACGTGCTGATAAGATAAAATATGCCGAATCTAAAATGCACCTACATATATCTTAATTGCTCTACGTAAAAAGGGAAATTAGTAATGCCCCGCAAAAAACAGGACCTTTTTTTTCTTTTTTTACTACGATTTGTGAGGTGAAAACGAGTATAGTGTTAGGTTTCTTTTAGCCCTGCAGATTTAAGTGAGTGACCGGGGGACTCTCGAAGAAATGCAAAATTGGTTAGTTAACTGCGTAATCAACTAAAACGTTTTGATTTAGTTTGTTATTTTCGTTTATCGGTGCATAATGTGCTCTGGTACGCATTTTCGAATCTTGACTGTAGCCATTAGCGCCCGCTCTTCAGTAAGAACCGAAGTGGAGAGCCCATAAGAGAATCGGGGAATTTAGTGCCGATTCTCTAGTGATATTCTCCTGCAGCTCCCCATTTTCCGGTTCCCTTGTAGTCAAAAGAAGAAAGCGTGTTTAACTTTGACCGCGATTTTAAGATGAAAGCGGTACACCCGATGAAATTAAAGCCCTGACCGGACAACTTCCACGAACATCTCAGCGCATGTGGCCGGCTTGATTCTGCACGCAGATTCTGTTCAAGGGGAAGCACGCTTATGGCGTCGAGTTTGAGAAGGGCGTCGACGATCTCAAGGTACTGGCGAGGAAAGAAGTCATCGTGTCGTGCGGCACCATCGGCACGGCTCAGCTCTTGATGCTCTCGGGTGTCGGGCCGGCGCGTCACCTGTATGAGCTGAACGTAAGTGAACTCCCGACACGGCTTCGTGTTAGCGCCTATAGCTGTGCTATTTCAAACGGCTGATTTGAGATCGATCGGTTATCGCGCATGCTTCTTAATTCCCTATTGGGGAGGAGATCGGGCAGTCATGCCTCTAGCGGTACGCTTCAGCTGTGGGAAACAACAAACCGAATTTCCTTGTATGTTTTTGATCAGAGAAATCGAAGATGACGATTCGAAAGGCTCGTCATGCGACCAAAGCACTAATCAGAGCGAAGCGCTCGTGCTCAGACCGTGCTAGGCGAGGTTCAATTTCTTTGTTAGGCTGTGTCAGTAAACAACGAACTGGTGGGGATTCAAGCAGATCCGTTTATACTGAGAGTATTACAACGGCTCTGGGGATGAAGTAAAGCCCCTTCATGTTTCAAAAGTAGCGCAAGGTGCGTCGATGCACGAGGCACGTGCAGCGTGCAACCCTCTGGGAAGATCATTGCAGCACAGCGCAGCACTGAGCTGGACTTCAGACGCCACTGAATTTCCCAGAATTGGCGTGCGCACGTGCTCGAGCATGTCTACAACAATGAATGGCGCCACTTTTCCCAGGATAGAGGGGCTTTGGTAAGAGTGCCTTCATACACACGCGCGCTTTTGCTTGAGTGGTGACATCTCAGCCATTTTTACGCCCAATCGTTTTTTATGCATTTTGAAGCGCGCGCAATCCGGTGTCACTCAGCTCGAGCGCGTAGCTTTGGCTAATGCATAGACGCCATTTTAGCGCCCAGGTCACGCACCGAGTGCGCGAGAGCGTCACGCGCTGACACATTCAGTGCAACAATGGATGTCTTCACCCCTGAGACAGACAGACATGTAGGCACCCTAGGGCACTAGTAAAGCCCCTCTATCCTGGGAAAAGTGGCGCCATTCATTGTTGTAGAAATGCTCGAGGCACGTGCCGCGCGCCACTTCTGGGAAATTCATGGCGTCTGAAATCTAGCTCAGTGCTGACGCTTGTGCCGCCATGATCTTCCCAAGCGCTAGCACGTTGCACGTGCCTCGTGCATCGACGAACATTGCGCTACTTTTGAAAACATGAAGGGGCTTTAGGCTTTCAGCTCGATAAAGCGCTCCCTATAGTCCTATTTCCTGCCCAATGGAGCCTTTCTGCTCACCTCTATTGCTGGGCTCTTCGTGTACCTGCAGGTAGTAGCGTACACAAGGGGAAAGCGGGGGGGGGGGGTCCCCCCCCCCACCCATATTTGCAGGCTGGGGAGGGTAGGGGAGAAGGGGGAAGAGATTGGACGAGGTCAATGCTTAGATGAATCCATCCAAACAAAAGAATCACGAAAGAACCATCAGACGCTGAGCCCTATTCTTGCTACCAGACCAGGATTTTGATTCGGAAAAGGGGGGAGGGGGGCGGGGCGCCTATGACAAAGTTCTGTGTGAGGGGGGGGGGGGGGGAAGGAGGCCCACAGCAAAATGGAAGATTTGGGGGGGGGGGGGGGCGGGCTACGTGCCTGCTTGCTACTAAAAGGCGGCACTAATTCAACATTTGTATTTTTGTCTCTTTTACGGTCGTTTTCTATGTTTATTACCGCCGAGCCTTATCTTTGTGTCGCTTACTGTTCGAAAGAAGAAAGGTGTTGCTCTTTTAAAAAGAAGGGACAAATGCAGAAATATACAGTTGGTACAAAATGAAGTTTCTACCAAAAACAAACACCCTCCTCCCATCCTCCTTTCTTCTCTCTCTTTCAACATGCTGCGCCGTCGCCGTCAAGTTAGCCCCGTGGTTCATTCAAAATCCAGAGATCCTGTGTTCAATCCTTAAGGCCCCTACGCACAGTTGCGTTTGAGAGCGTATGACTGCGTTTGACTGCGTTGCGTCGAGAAACGAAAGCGAGTTACCGGCACATCTGTGCTTCGTATACGAAGCGTGGAATCCAATTCAAGGAATAGCTTGGCACGCGACATAAGAAGCAGGGATGTTCCTGGTTTCTCGCAGCCGCAACGCAGTCAAACACACTCAAACGCTTTCAAACTCAACTGTGCGTTGGGGCCTTTACCCCTGCCCCTTTCGATCTGGATGAGAATTGTACGGCGTGCGTTCGTGTATTACGATACTCAGTTCACTCTTAAGGCCTGTTCACACATGCAGCGGAGCGCTACAAGCGTAGCGCTAACCTCGCGCTAAGCGCGTGCTGACGGCAGCGTTCACCAGCTTTGTATCTCACCGTCAAAACTGTTGCTCATGGCAGACGATAAGTAGCTGACGGCACGTGAGGAGCGCTACATAAGCGCTTCGCTGCATGTGAGAACCGGCCTTCAAAGGGGCGATGCAACGACTTTTGTACTCTGCGAAACTACCGCTTAGAACGGATCCTTGACATTAATGACCTGTAAAACACTTGTTCGTTTTTCACCTCACGCAATCGAGTCACAGCAAAAATTAAAGAAAAACTATACTCTGTTTCATACTTAGCGTGCAACGCTATCAAAGCTATTGGCGCGAGCGCGTGGCTTCATCTATGGTTTTGTTTGCGCGAGAACGCGTGCAAAATGATCAACGAGATCAAGCCCCACGCTCGCGCCAGTAGCGACAGCGTTGCACGCTAAGTATGAAACAGAGAATAGGGAGTTTTCGTAGATCGTTTTGGCCTTTCCGCAACGCTATCCGCTACCCGCTACGAGACCCGCTAACAGAGGCATAGCGGAGACTCAAAAAAGTGCTTTCGTAGACCGTTCTCTGCGGGCTACGGTACTGCGATTATGACAGCGCCACTAGCGGTCGTAAAAAGCACTATATAAAACATTAAACGCATACTATTACTGCAACCACGTATTTGTTTTATCAGAGTGCCTCTTTTCGAACACAACACATGGTTAATTTACGATTATGAATGTTAATCTTTTTTCTGGATAAATTCTTCGTAGCACATCTTGCCAGCTTGCGGTAATCGCGCTTTGCTTAAAGCCAGATTCAGTTCGGCCAAGCCAATCCTCTCTTTGTCATCTCGCGCTCTTTTATGTTCGTGGACGCGTTCTCCGCCAATTCCCGAAGATGCAGCGGCTCAGCGTTCTTGAGGACCAACTTTTATTGTCCAGTTTAAGTTGGAGGGAAATAGAGGATGTGTATTTGATGTTTTCGGAACCGCCAAAGCGGTGTTATGTTATTTCACTGATGTGCGCCACTGGTATGGTGTAGTTTTGGAATTTGTATTCTATAAACGGGGAAACACTATTGTTCTTTTTTTTTTAAGGCGCTACCGACTGTTGATCAGCAAAGAATTTTGTCTTTAGTCTTTAGACTTTATTTATTTGGCTCTGGAGAGCCGCGGCACCGCGGAAAGGCACCAGCTCGTACCATGGAGGCCCGCGGTGCCGCGTCTAGTGAACATGATAATGTCATGAGTATATACATGCATAATGACGACGACATGGATTGTTGGTATTGGGGAGGATGGCAGTCCGATTCGCAGAAGTCCAGATTTCGTGGAGGCGGGTTGGGCGGGTGAGAAGCGAGCTGGGGGATCTGGCACGCCGTTCGATCGGTGCATGAAGGAGCCTCCGGAACATTATGGCGCTGTTGCTCACTGGGGTCCACTGCGGTCGAAGCATCAGGCTCCAAGGAGGTAGCCCAGTCAAAGTAGAAGCTGCCGCCTCCGAGGCACCAGGGCTCAGATTGAGGCACCGCCGTCGCCCGGTGTGTCATCCTCTCAACGTCGTCGTCGTTGTGTTCTTTATTTATACGCGTATATATGTATAAATAAAATAAGATAGATAAAAAGACACACAATCGAACGGCCAGCGTATCTCGAGATCCGCTATTTCGTAAGGCGCCTCCGCAACCACGTCCGCAACTCCGCAAGCATAGAGTTATTACAATAAACGCTAGAGGCTCAGCTGGCGCTAGTGTGCTGTTGCATTCAGGTTGCATTTTAGCAGACAGCAAGCAGTCTAAATTTGACTTCCGGTAATGTATTCCTATGGGAAAAAGCGAGTGCATTTTTTCTCTGCGCTCGATTATAAGAGCAAATATCACGAATAATTTGTACGCACTAGGCACATTGGAACATTTCTCAGTCACGCAGACGAAATAAATGGTCAGTTACGGCGTTTTTCTTTCAAATTCATCGCATTAAAAACGGTGCTAAAACGGCTTCGTACGTGTATTTTTGTGCACTGTCGGACACTGTTAGTGCGAACACGGCGTCGACGCTTTCCAACATGGGGGATATACGTGCCAAACGAACGAAGGACATGTGGAAAACCGAGAGAGACGGCAAGAACTACGCAGTAACACTGGATAAGTAACTCCTTGTGCTTGCAGACGATCAAAATAAATTGAAAGTCACGTAATATAGTCAGATTTGCAACAAATAAGTACTGCGAAGATGCTTGTTCTGGGTTCAAATGGTTCAAAGCATCACCCGCACGCTCCAAATCTTTGCAGATATGGTCGGTTCTCACATGCAGCGAAGCGCTAATGTAGCGCTCCTCACGTGCCGTCAGCTACTTATCGTCTGCCATGAGCAACAGTTTTGACGGTGAGATACAAAGCTGGTGAACGCTCCCGTCAGCACGCGCTTAGCGCGAGGTAAGCGCTACGCTTAGAGGCTCCGCTTCATGTGTGAACAGGCCTATAAGGAGAGCCAGAGAGCAGGTGCCCGATAAGAACTGCCCGACATGGGAAATAATAAAAAGACATTCCTTTCGTAGCTCACGTGCTTTATTTTTTGCGTTCTGAATGTTTCTTTAACCGATCGTAAAGATGCGCACGACGGAGTCATTTTCATCCAATGACAGGACGGGCATATTAGCAATATATAAGCACCACCGAAATGCTAGCGAACCTGAACACACACTACATTCCTTTCGATCGTTAGTTTGCTTAGAACCGTCGCTCGTTTTCACATACCTTCCTTGAAACAGGAGTTTGGGCCTGAAATAGAGCGAAGTTTAACATCGCTCAGTGGTAAAGAAAAAGCTGTAACTAAAGCAATTACACTTTCCCAATACCAATAAAGGTACATACTATCCGTTACAACCGATATGACAAAAGTTATTCATGTTATTTTCCGGCGAAGAGACAAAATTCACGCACGTTTTCCCATAGGAATACACAGGGAGGCTGGAAATGTAGACTGCATGCTGTCTGCTTCAATTTGCAACTGGAAGTCCCGTAGACACTAGCGCCAGCTGAGCCTCTAGCGTTTATTGTAATAACTCTATGTCCGCAAGGTCTGCGCTAGATTGGCGCATGCGCAGTAGTTGCGGAGGCGTGGCGGATAACGTAGCGGAGGTGTAGCGGAGACGCCAGAACGATCTACGAAAACTCCCTATTAGCAGCGTTCACTCTCTCAATTTGCAGCCAGAACAATCGGCCACGGGATCTATCATAGCCACGCGCTGGGGTTGGCAAAGCACAGGACACGTGTTGAGTTTCAGACATTTTGTTATGGTTGGGTTATTGTCATCATTGCAGCGGTTGGACACGGGCCACTACCCGAATGCTTCTCGAGCTAGTCAATTATCACGAGCTCAAATCGAGCAGCTCAATGCTCGGCAGCGCAATGCTCGGGTCCAATCTATGAGCCGCATTGAAATATCGTCACTGGGCGGTACCGCGACTGCCTAGCTACGTCATCAAGTTTTGCGAAGGAGAGATTGAATGAAAACGCTCGCTTTTGTCCTTGAAATTACACCCAATCGTCTCTCCCCTCTCCCACTCCCTCCCCAGCCTGCAAATATCGGGAAGGGGGGGGGTGCGACCCCCCCACCCCCCTCTCTTCCCCTTGTGTACGCCACTTCCTGCACGTACACGAAGGGCCCATCAATAGAGGTGAGCGGAAAGGCTCTATTGGGCAGGAGATCGAACTGTGAGGGGCGCTTTATTGAGGCCAGTGGCGTTGCGTGTGAGTATCCTTGAGTCCCACTAGTGCCAGCAAGCTCGTGTAATCTGAAAAACATCCTAATTAAATATCGTTGCACCGCCCCTTTTTAAGCTGAGTCTAGAAGCTCCGCCTTCAGCACGAGCTCGCTGGATTCCGCAGTGCTTTGGTTGCGCGCGCCTACGAGTTCACACTTGTGTTATACTCCGCTATCACTGTAAGTATAAGCGTGGCAGAAGCTGACGCTGGCACACACCAGTCGAAGACACGTTCTAGTTACCTCGACCTAATTTTACAACATTTTTGTGTCCATCGTTGGAAACGAGGTTAGTTGTTTGCTGTTGTGTGAAGCTACACTTCAACCTCCTATTACTTTCGTTTTAATACAGGAAAACATTAACGAGACTGACGGTGGGAAACACCATAGCGCCACGCCGCATGCGTGAACCGGCCTTATTATAGAGGCCTTTTTAGTAGACCATTTTCTAGAGCTACGCTTTGTTAGCGGGAGCTCGTGCCGTCACTGTGAAGCTTGAATTTAGCACGCGCCCGCTGGTCTCACTTTCCGCTGCGTACGATCTACTGAAACTCTCCTTACACCTAGACAACCGCCCTATCTCTTGCAACACCTCTTGTCGGGTCTTTCCTCTCCAAAACTGTAAGTACAGTCGGCACGGAATGAAACGTGAACAGTGGGTGCCTGGTTTTCGCTAGATGCTGCACCACCTGAACCAGATGGGAGTTGCAAGAAGATGGCTCCTCCTTCGATGTGTTAGACTCTTGCTCAGTGCATCCAAACCTTCGGTGTTGCGTCTCTAGGTGACTCAGCGTGGGTCGAAAACCATGCGCTCCCTGTTCGCGTTTCATTCCGTGCCGACTGTACATACACCGAGGCGATGCAGACAACCATAAACACCTGCCATCAAGTATACACACCAGGTTCAGCCGAGTGGTTCGGAGACAAAGGGGAGTCGACGAGCGCAGAGCCGGCGAATTAGTTACAGGTTTCGCCTTAAACAAGATCCTCTACATTCTCCCTTACTGTATGCTTGCGCAAACACAGACGAAACGTGTACAGTCCGCCATGAATACACTCTATAAAGCAGCTCTGCGCCTCCCTATACACGCATCTACAGAGAAACTCTACGCTACAGGGCTCTTTCTCCCTCTTCTTACCACGCTTAGAATTCACAGAGACTGTCAACTGCGTCGCCAGTCCGGCTCTACACAGGGCCACTGGCTCCTGCAGCAAACTGGTATCGACCCATTGATTTCCCTGCTTCCTAAAAGCCTCTTTTCGACAACCTTCGATGCGCCCCGCTTTCTGCCCACATGACCCCGGCGCCCGCACGCTGGACGCCGTCAAGCCCGGGCCTTGCACCACGACCCTTTCCCATCTGATACTACCACATGATACGTGGACGCTTCCCATTCCCCTTCCTCTCGGCGCCACAACCTGTGTCACCGTGACGCTCCCCGCCACCCCTCCCATTACATCCACCGCTGGCCCCAACTCCAACCCAACTTCTTCGCTCGCTCTTGAGATTGCTGCCATAGTGCATGCGACTCAAGAACTTACCTCCCTCCCGCCTGCTCCCCGGTACCGCATTTGCACTGATTCTATGGAAACGATTCGGGCAATTCGCGCGTGCCGCCTTCCCGAGGATTTGCGCGACGACCTCTCCTTCCTCTGCCCTTCCATAACTTTTTCTGCTTCGGTCGTGGTGGTGTGTGGGTGCCGGGCCACACAGGGACTGCTGGTAATGAGTTGGCTCATCAACTTGTATGCAAGACTCTTATCCAGGCGCCGGTAATCGTATGGCCTTTCTCGCCCTTGGCGGATGAGGCTCATTTTTACAAGACCCTGAAACAACACTACACACAACTCCGACACTCAATGCGGATAATGCCTAACACCACACCCCCAGCTTACCTACTACCTCACAAACATAAACACAGAGAGCCATCCAGCTTAACACACTCATCACCCCCGCCCAACTTTTCCTCTATCGTTTCAGATCAGATCCCTCCTGCCCCAATCATCCCTGCCCCTACGCGAACTTTGATCATCTCCTGTCTGGTTGTTCAACAGCCATCCGATCTCTCTCTCTCTCTCTCCCCCCCTTCCACAATGGCGGATGTGGCTGACCTCGGCGGCCTACGTCGATTAGCTGGCTCTGGTCCGCTTAGCGAAGGGGCACCTCTACTGGGGTTTCTATCTGACCCAAAATAAAGTAATTTATTTCTCTTCGTCTCTCTCTCTCATTAGCAATATATACGCCGCGGTGTATGTGTGAACAGTGTTTTGAATTGGCAAATTTCACGGCGTAAAGGCTATCAAAATGGCTGTCATCTGGATGATCGTTGTTGGACAGCAGTGCGAGGTTTGGCTCTGTAACGCGTAAGTAATTCTGATTTTTTGAAATACGGGGGATATAAGAGTCTTACCTCGCACTTCCACGGCAGCAAGGTGTAAGCAAGAACCTTCATTCTGAAGCCGATCATCCAGCAACTAGGAAGCGTGATTCTCACACCGCGGTACCACCATCTCCGAAAGTTGCGAATAGCGTCGTATAGTGCATAAAAAACGAAGAAAAGGTGGTGGCCTAAAATAATTTCGCGGTCATTACACGTGTGGTCAGAAGGCCGCCTCTGACAATCTCCAGGTTAGAAGCCACGGCGTCCTTGCCGTTGAAGGAAAGAGGTCGTGGCGCATATGAACGAATGTGACGCTTGACCTGTCGTGGAAGTGCCGAACCGTTGCCTCGTCAGATTCCCGTGGTGGCGGACCTGCCAGTGGGAGAAGGCCTGCAGGACCACCTCTACGTCGGGGGAATAGCCGCTACCATGAGGAAGCATGCCGAGCTGAACCTGAACACCATCTCCATCGTCACCACTTACGCCTTCGGCGCCAAAGGTGCTACACTAGCGATTGTATTCGTATACGACCGTCCCACCAGATAAACCTCGTTATTCGCTCATTTGTCTAACATAGCTTGCTTCACGTGAGAACGAAATTGGACCTCGCTCCCGCTTTTGTTGTAAACAAAATCGAACCAGGTTCAGGTGCCTTTCCGTCAGATTGCGAGAAAAGTGCCAGAAACGCCGAAAGGGGTCGGCCTCGTCACGCGATCCGACTTGGGACCCGGGCTGCAGCCTTCGTCCGTGCTCACACCGCATGTTCTGGCGCAGGGCCCCTGGCCGTGCCGGCGGGCATCGAAGCCGTTGCTTTCGTAAGCACTCCGTACGTGAACGCCAGTCTGGACTTCCCGGACATCGAGATCGTGCTCATGTCCATCTCGCCTAGCAGCAGCGAGGGAGAGCGCTACCTTCTGGACAGCGGGCTCACGAAGGAGGTGAGCTCTCAAGGCGACAGAAAACGCATTGCGTTTTCCGTCGCAAAGCGTACGTTGCACCCATACCTTTAGCGCCGGACGGGGCGTCATATTGTTAATAAAGTTTGACACCACCACCACCACCCATACCTCAAAAGACGTAAGTTTCAAACATTCGACGTCGTAAATTCGTAAGATTGTCGATGCATTAGCAGGTTCCGCTACTCCTGTAGCCTACGTTCATCCGGCGATCTGGGCTGCTGACGGCGAACTTCCGCAGGTGCTTTTGCTACGTACATTTCAGAAGGCTGTTCTTGGCAGTGGTAAAGCCACTGATGATCTACGCTTAGAGATTTGACACTCCATTACCCGACTGTATTATGGACGCCGCCACTTTGGTACTTAGTGCTGAACAGGACCAATTGGCGATAGTAATTGATACGAAAATGTGGCTTTCTGATTTTATAGGTCGTGTCAGGAAGATGAGGATGACATCCTTTAGCTCTGTCGCGGTCTGTTTTACCATTCCGGGAGGACGGAAAAGCGTTTCCGGCAATTTCAGGTGAAGCTGGGGATAACTGGCAACGATAATTTTAAGCTATACAAGATGACCGAAATGCCGTTACTAAGCGTAGCTTAGCGGCTTAAGGCCCGTTCACACTCTTGCGACCTACCTCTTAATATCTCTCACAACAAGGTGACACACTGGCGCCATCTATTGGGTAGAAGTGTAAACTTGGCGGTCCGGCCTGTTTTCTATTTCTCTCGCTCATTATCCTTTCTTTTCTTGGCTCGAAAAACTTTTGTCAACGTTATAAACGAGCCTTTCTTATAGGTATTATGCACAATTGACCTCGGAAATCCCGCAAAACCCTCGCTCTTGTGAAACGCAGTTCCAGGGTCACCGCATAGATGGTGCCGAATGCCAGTGTGTTCCCTCGTCCTAAGAAATCTTAAGAAGTTTTAACAGATCTCGTCTCTTTCGGTCGTACTCGATTGCAAGAGTGTGAACGGGCCTTTAGGCAGGGGATAGGCGAAAGCTCGTTCTGAGAAATTTCTCTGAATAAGCGCGTTCAAAGATAACTCCGAAAACAGCAAAAGAAAAAAAACTAATAAGAAGAAAAAAAAAGGCGAGAGTGTTTATGCTTTTCTGCTATCTCCGTTTTCGTGCTGTACTATGTCGCGCTACGTGCATACGCACAACGGGAAATGGTCTCCGATCCCCGCAATATATTTTTCTTTTGTCCTCCGGTCCGCGAAGGCGTACGACGCGTACTACAAGCCTCATCGCGGCAAGTTTGGCTTCCAGTTGGCGCCCGTCCTGAACAGGCCCAAGTCCAGGGGCTATGTCCGGCTAAAGACCACAGACCCGCACGACAAACCTCTCATCAACCCCAACTACCTCTCGCATCCCGAGGACCTCAAGGTTGCAGCGTTCGGCAAGTGCTGTGTCATAAAACCCTTCTAAAAAAATAACAACAAAACATCAAAACACGTTTCCGTGCATATAATGAACTGTGTGTTTTGTTTCTTGCTCCGCGTACAACGTGTGTATTACAGCGGACAATATGCACAACGATAACCCTGCCTTCCATGCTTCAAGATTACACTGTTCATTGAACTTTGGGATAACTCTAGAGGTTGCGAAGTTTGAGCGAGCCGCAGCGGCAGATATTTCGGCCGTGAAAACTGTATGCAAAGGAAAGAATGCGTACCCGCAACTTTCCCTCCCGTGTTTTGCCTTAGAAAGTTGTTTTGAGTGTGGGCATGAATTCGCAAGAGCGTAACTGTCGTTATGCTTGGTGTGCCCGTACCGTAACGGAGAGCGACGCGTGTACAACAACGAGTCCCTCTGCAGGTGCCAAGAAGGCCGTGGAGATCATGCAGACTGCGGCGTTCGCGAGGCTGGGCACGCGACTGTGGCCCGGCGTGTTCCCGGCCTGCGAGGGCGAGGGCGACGTGTGGAGCGAGCAGTACCTGCGCTGCATGGCCACGCAGTACACCTGCACCACCTGGCACCCCTGCTGCACGGCACCGATGGGCGACGGCCCCCATGCCGTGGTCGACAGCAGGCTCAGGTGAAGGCGGGGTCGGAGGGGTACCCCGGTCCCGGGTGCGTCTCGAGACAGCCTCATGGGAGTGAACCCACGGGGAAGATTCTGACGCCCTGCTTGGCCTACCGAATTCTGCTCGCAGATTTGTAGCGCTCCAAAAGCATCATTTTTGGAGCGCGCATATTCCACTCTCAGATCTGGCTCAAGTTGGTCGTTTTCTGCTCGCAGATTTGTGGCAAAGCAAGCTCCTCGGAGCGCTTCCGACCGCACCGCGACCACTCCGTCAACTTCGGGAGATCTCCCCGGAAGTCGACAGCAGCGCGTCACTGCGCATGCGCGTCGCGGGCCAAGCATGTCCGGTCTGGTCCGGTCGGTTGTTTACGCGGGTGGTGACGGGAAGTGGGTGCGGTGCGTGCACTGCGTCTCGTACGCTGTTACCTCGTACGGTTCGGGGGTGCAGGGGCGGGACATGAGTGTGGCAAATCGTAAGCGCTGACATCTGCGACCCCGAAAGGAAGAACGAGATAGAGCACAACAAAAAATCCGAAGGAAGCAGACGCAAGGTTAGGCGTGTTTACTTTGCCGCAACTGTTTGTTTACCTTAGTACACTGCAGGCCTCCGGTGTCTTCTTGTGCGATAAAGCAAGAACAGACTGGGCAACAACCGTCCAAGCTTGCTTAGTCTGTGTGTTTATTAATGTCTTACCAGTGATCTGAGCTCCGCCCCTGGCAATCACAGTGTGCCCCGCCTTTCCGGGACGGCGAACGGGGATCTATTCCTCTCTGTTTGTGACATGGACACCGTGGTCAGGCGCTTGGCCTCTGTCGGCGATATTTCCTTCTGCTGGTCAACAGCAACAGTGTTGATTGGTCATCGAAGTTTCATTCAGCCGTCAAGTTCGAGCTCAGGCAAATTTATAGCAGCGACCATTCTGAAGGTCGCTCCAAAAATGCGACTCCATCTTCCAGCTCGTTGATTTGGAGCAGGTGCAACGGAGCAATTTTCTCCTCCCTCGCAGATTTGGAAACCGATCCAGATGCTACCAGTGGGATTCACCACTCCCGCGCTGTACCTCAGCTACACTTGGCGGCGTGTGCTCTTTTGTGACGCCGCAGTCCGCCCGTGGTTCACGGGAGGAGAGGAGAGGAAAGGGGAGGGAGAGTGTTTAGGCTATTCTGAAAATGGCGTTGGCTGTTGCTGGCTATAGACACTGCGTTCGTGTGTGCGTCTCTTCAGCAGACGCTTTATTGCCATGGTGACGGTGGTCAGAATAGGTTGACTTTTATCGTGCGGCAGGAGACGGCGGGGTGGTAAGATCAGGTGCAGTACTTAAACTCTCTCGCCGTTTCTTTCTTTTTTTTGTATGTGCTGAACGCGAGCGAAAGAGTTCGATATAAGGTTTTCACTAAAATGGCTGGTTTTCGCCAGCGCCTTATATTTTTACAACAGATGCACAAGGAGCGTGTTTTCAGCTCGAAATATTGACAAATATGTTTCTGACGGAGTTAAGCTACTGATGTGCCGAAATTCGTTTTAGTTTGATAGAACTCCTAGCCGCTTCTAATGACAGCTGTTGATCACCCAAGCAGCACCCCGCGCGCAGCATCATGTGTCTATCGCGCATGTGGACCGTGACGTCCGTGACGTCTCTTTTCCTCTCTCTCGACTGCAGGGTCAGAGGCGGGGTGACCGGGCTGCGCGTCATCGACGCGTCCGTGATGCCCAGCGAGATCACGGCCAACCTGAACGCGGCGGTGCACATGATCGCCGAGAAGGGAGCCGCCATGATCCGGGAGGAGTACAACCCGGAGCCCGCCGGCCTCTGGGGCTTGGTCGGCTGACCTGCTCCGGGCTGGGACCCCCGCGCAGAGCCCCATGTGGATGATGATGATGATTATTGACGCGTTGTTTAGGGGTGGGGAAGGGGGAGGGACATGGAATGGGTGAGAAGGGAAGTTGAGCGACAGCGCACTCGAGAGAAAACCAAAACAAAAAGAGCTGGAGGGTAGCCGCTAAATCTTTCGCACGAAACAGCTTGTCGCGAACCCACCTGTCTGACCAACCCTTGCTAGATGAAAGACCGTGGTGCTGAATCCTCTACGTCACGTACCGCAGTTTCTTAATGTTATTCTTAAATATCGCAGCTTGTTTTTATTTTGTTTTTAGAGGCGATATAGAGTCGGTAAAATTGGAACCCTGTACCATTTTATAGTTTCTTCATCTCCTGAAAAAAAAACTGTCATGTTGGACAAGAAAACAATCGGAAGGTATATGTGTGTGTGCGTGTGTGTGCGATGTCGCTCAGAAGGAAAAGCCTGCGCATGACGCCCGATTCGCCCCAAGTGGCAAACACGATGAATCTCAACGAGATTCGCCGCAAAGCGGCAGACGCGCGTCCCTCTCGGCGTCGCCGCCTGCTGGCGTCGTGCCCGCTGTGAGACGCTGCGATACACGCTGGCGGCGACGCAGACGCTAGCTAGAATGGCTAGGGAGCCTTCATGTGCGCATGAAGGCACTCTAGAATGGCGGCGCTGTGTGTCCACCATATAGCGAGGACGTTTGGGGGGGTAAAGGCGCGGGCCTTGTCTTCTAGGAGGTATTGGTGTGCGTATGTGTTTGTGTAGGGTGGAGGAGAGAATTGGACTCGAGAAGTGGACATGCATCCATTACGGACCGAAGCCAATGCGGAGCGCAAGTTCGTCTGCTCTCTTGCATAGGAGTGGCGGTGACGTCAGAATGACGCCGAGCTCTGATTGGTTCTGATTGAAGGATAGTGGGTAGACCTCAGAGCAAGCTACCTTGAGGTCTTTACCCACTATCCTTCAATCAGATACAATCAGAGCTGGGCGTTCTGACGTCAACACAAACCCTGCAAAGAAGCAGACGAACGCATGCGCTCCGCAGAGTTCACAGTGTTGAGTTCCTTATTAGTAAAAAAATGCGCACAAAGTAAATCACAAAAATATATTATATATTTTTTCTAGCCAAGGCGAGTTTTATAATTTGGTTTGAGAGAACTAGGCAAAATTTTAAAACCTTCATTTTCATAACTATCTAGGGGTATGAATTCACCTTGTTAAAATAGCGCAAATACAAGGGAGGAAGAATGTAGAGACAGGATGTAGCGATACTTACAACTGGCGTTCATTACTAAACGAGAGGAAGACTGAGAAGAAGTACTGACTGAGGAAGTCATACAAACAAAAATACATTAAACATTGTCAGTAAAAGGAGGGGCGCGAGAGAGAGATAGAGTAATAATGATAAAAAATGAAAGGCGTTTACAAGTCTCTCTAACGCGAAATTAGAGCGTAGCCCTTCGGGAGGAGGAGGGGAGGGTATGTAGAACAGAATATACCCTCCTCCTCTCCCCTACTCCTCCGTTCTTCATTCTCCCCTCCTCCTCCTTCCATCCTCTTTGCCTTTTCCTCCTCCTCCGTACCCTCGCCTCCTCCTCCATACTTTCCCCTCCTACAGTTTCCCCGCTAAATTTAGCTGAAAAATTTACGCCACGTGACCTCAACAGCAATTCAACTCCCCGCTAAGTGTGGAATTAAATTGCTGTTGAGGTCACGTGGCGTCAATTTCCCGCTAAATCTAGCGCAGAAACTGAATTTGCTCATAGGTGACGTGACACCAAGTCATGTGACGTCATTTCCCCCGCTAAATTTAGCGGGAAAACTGAATTGGTGTTGAGGTCACGTGGCGTCAACTTTCCCACTAAATTAAGTGCGGTTACGCCAATGCCGACGGCGCGAAACCCGGAAACGGGCGTCTAAGTGCTGCGCTCTAAAAATAAAAAGAAGGAAAAGAAGGGATATCTGCCTCGGCGCAACCCAGTGCGTCGGCCGCACGCCAGTTGTAAGTTGCGCTCTCTCTTGTCTCTGCGTTCTTCCTTCTTTGTCTTTGCGCTAATTTTAAAGGGATACTTCAACGAAATTCGAAATATACCCGTCGTGTTCAGAAACAGGCTGAATATGATCCGCAATATCCGTAAATGACAATCGCACGTTTGTATTCTGAGCCTGATGGCTTCAATGGCGTCACTAGGGTCAGTGGCACCCGGAGCAATAGCCCTCCGCGACTACCCCCCCCCCCGCTCTCGTGGCCCGCCGCGACACCCGCCTGAGCGCTGCACCCGGGGCGGTTCGCTCCCCCCCCCCTACCTCGCGACGCCAATGGATGGCTGTATTAATCGCTATAAACGGCCCACTCTGGCAAGCGCTCGGAGAGCAGCCAGCGGAGAGCACGTCATATCCGGCGCAATCGTGACGTAGTTTGTCTCGGAATGAACAAAGCTACGGCGTGGCCGACGTCGTCAGGATGCCCTAGCCGTTCTAGCCACCGAAGCGGTCGAAGCACGCCAGCGATAGGGCCACCGCAACTAACCGCAAAGCTGCTTTTGTATGAATTTGAGTGACGGGTTTATATTCTATAATTTTGTAGAGGGAGAATAGCGACGTCTGGGACACACAAAAGAGAGTTTCTTTGAGTGGGGAGTTCCTCCCTCCCCTCTTCTCTTGTGCTGGCGTAGAGCTGTCGGGATGACGTCAGGTTCAAAGCGTGTATAGTTCTAGGCGAGACAGTTATCGTCACTACCTGTCAAGGTTCCATTACAAACGAGGCTTTAGCGACATCAACCAGGTGCTCTTTGCTAATCGTTTAATTTATTTTAAAATTCGTTTTTGCGTCTTTTTTTAACAAGGTATTGGTGTGTCCGATGTGATACTGCTCCTTTAAACACGTACAGACCAAACAATGAGCGGCGAAATTTCGTTGTAGTATCCCTTTCACATGATGTATGGCCAACTAGCCCACCAGATGATTTTAACAGTATGAATTCACGACGGTGCAGATTATCTCAGTGAATACAAAAAATACGAACCTGTTAAAAGGGAGCGCACCCTGTTTGTTTGTTTTTCTCTTTCCCCTTTCAAGAATACTGATGGCGCGCAAGGTGTGGCGGCTCAGTCGCGCCATCGAGGAATCGCTTACTGAGCTATGATTGTGACAATGGTGCGATCCGGTCCATGGACTCCGCCATATGTTTTATAACAAAAGTTTTAAGTTTTGTAAGGAAATATGGGGGAGGTGTCAGAGTAAATCGTGTACACGCGCTGGGCGCATTTTTCACCGACCTATGAAAAAAGTAGACCCCTCGAATGGTTTCCGGGCGCACTTTCTCCCTCCCTCGCGCGCGTTTGCTGTTTGCTGTGGATTCGAGTGCGCGCGCGGGGGAAAACTCCACAGCAAACAGCAAATGCGCGCGAGAGAGGGAGAATGTCCCCCACAACATGTTTGAGGGGTCTGCTTTTTTCATAAAAAAACATGGTGGTTTGATGACGGGCATCTTCGGCCACCGCGCGAATCGCGAGGGGGCAAGGTCGCTGTGCGGGGGCACTTGTAGCCGCTCGAAGGTAGGGTTCATGGATATTTGTCTGCGACAGTGTAGATAGGCATCTTTGTTTTTGTATCAAGTACCACTTAGCAGAAGAAAAAAAATTATTGAGCTGTAAAATTTTATTACTCAACAGACTCGCGTGTGAGGAGGACACTATATTCGAAAGCTGTGCTGTATTCGGGCTGATCGTACGCAATATTTATCTGGCCGATTGTAAATGTTACTGGTTTGGGCATAAGCTTTGGAGTCGCAGGATAGCTGCCGCATAATTTTCCAGCAAAGTAAACTAAAAGGTTTGGTCCCTTTTTTACGATGATCCTTTCTAGCTCCTATTGTTATCTCCAGTGCCGTACAGTATCGCCTTTCCTGGATCGTTCCTTGCGCGAGCGAATGGGAGTCAGTTTGGCATTTTATCTTGGTCAGTACTACATTCTGAATGAAGACATAGCTCCCGTCACACAATTATGTCAACTTATTCAGAAATCGTTGAAGGCACGCTGTCGTAGTTTGGTCAAATGTCCGTTTGAAGCAATTATGTAAATTAATCATTTTTACCCGTCTGTTCTTTATCTGTTTCAACACAAGACATGGTTCTGTTAGTAACTTTAGGTAGACTGAAACTATGGGTAAGATAACTTTTCTTCGAATGTGTAAATAAATAATTGCTGCCTTTCCGTACTGTGCAAGAATCGCTTCGGACAAAAGAGATGTTACGTTAGCGTTGTGTGTGGGGGCGCTTCGCACGCTGACTCGCTTCTGCATCCCCGTGCACTGCGTATGTGCCGATAAAACCTTTAAAATCGATTTCCTGGACGATATCATAGGTCCACTTTGCTACAGTTCTTCAATTACTGGACGTGAATGTAGTCGTGTGTAACCACCTTTTTTTCATTTTCCTAACTGAAAATCAGTTCTGTTAACAAATTTGAAAGTCACCTCTTATCGTTAGTACCAATTTGAAATGCGAAGCGACTTACAAAAGCTATTTTATGTTGTTTCAAAAAACGGACTATTTCAGTGCGTCGCAGACTTCCATGTCATCATTTCCACAAAAAAAAATCCTATGTTATGGTGTTTATGATTTCAATATAACTCTCGTATGATTGCGACAAAGGCCGACACGTTTTGTGTACTCGAGGAGAACAAGTGAGCACAGGACTCAAAAACTAGATTTCATTGATATTTTCCTGATTTCAGGTGACTCGTCCTTGCTTTGAGCTTACGCTCAAATTCGAGAGTGTAGTCATACTCGGCATGGCAGCCGTAATGTGCTGAAAAAAATACAAATGAATAATTAATAAAATACAACGTGTCACGATGTTATGGAAGTAAAGAATGTTCAAAGGATGTGATCGGACATTTTTACTCGCCCGATGTTTTGACATGTGAAGCTTCGTAACATCTTCATATAATGTTTAAACTCATAACTTGTAGTCTTCTAAATCTATTGAATCAACAGAGACGATTACAGACAAAACGATGCAGCCGCAAAGAGTGCCACGCGTTTGCAAGTACGGCCACAGGGCGCCGCCATCTTGCTGAGTTGGGGTGCGCATGGCGCGGCGATAATCCGATTACGACGCCTTGCTAGGCGTCGTAATTGGATTATGGCTGTGGATATGGCCATGACCAAGCGCACCCCAAGCGAGCAAGATGGCGGCGCCCTGAGGCCGTTCTTGCAAGCCTGTATATGAGAACCTGATGGGAGAGAAAAGGTAGAAGTCTGCGATGATGCCTTCTACGGGGATCCAGATGGATCTAACCAAACATTTTGTCGAAGTAGACACGGTAGCCAAAGTCGCCTTTTTCAGAACAACACGGGGATCTTCAAATACCGAGGGGTGCGCCGTGAAGCCGAATGACCGGGAACGGCTGGGGAACAGAGTGGCGGAGTTCTCCGGGCTCCAAAAGGGACCTTATGCGAAACGTTTCATGAGTGCCCCCACCATCAGCCATGCGCGTATTTCTCGCTCCCTCCCTCGAAGCTTTCACTAAAACCGTGCAGCACAGATCCAGGCCCTTGCAGGCCTGGATCTCCTCAAATAAATGCTAATCAACTTGGGTAGTATTTCAATTACAGGAATTGAATTACTGTAATTTAAAATATTTTTGGCAATTTGTAATGGTAATTAATTCCTTTCGGCTAAAATGAATTGTAATTGTAATTTAATTACTCTCTGGCGTCAGTAATTGCAAAATTTCAGGCACAATTACAATTACTTTATGCAAGATTTCGCGGCGCCGACAGAACCTCTCTGAAAGCCTCAGCACTTGCACAAACGGCCTAGCGCTGGTTGACACACTGGCACACATAGACACGCACTCACACATACGCACAATAAAAATAGCGCCGCGTTGTTTGTTGTTTTGTTGCTTACACCGCGGGATGAGAAACAATCCTCTTTGGAGCCTACCTCAACGGCGCCTACCTCAGCGGTGTGAGCAGAAAACAAGAGCGTAAACATGCCAAAATATTGAAAGAAACAAAATTGAGCTTCAGCTTTTAGCCGAGGTTGGGAATTTTAATTGTCTATGAAGTTAATTTTTTTTTGCCAGTTTCTTACGTCATTCTTTTTCTTTACTGTAGCATATTTGTACCTTTGAATTATTTTCAAGTTTATTTCCTGTTGGTTTTACTTCGGATATTATTTTCATAAGCATTTTGGAGACTGTGAATATTGTCACAATGATTCGGGAGCCCCGATTCGGTTCTTATATATTTCTGAACCATTATAATTTCAACTCAATGTAAATCATTTACAATAACATGATGTTGGTATGTGAATATAGTCGTATTAGCGCGTGTGGATTCAGTTTTATATTAACACGTGTAAAATATTCATATATGACCAATTGTCGCATTTTTATCTGCCCGGCTAGCGAAAGTCTGTCAACCCAATGTTTTCTTTAGCGATATGGTGTATTGCAGCATATGAACTCATTTATTAATATTTCTAAAAAAAATATAAGAACCTAGTACTTCATTTCCCCAAACTGTCATGTTTTTTCATGAATTTAACAAAATTCATAAAAGGAAAGTACAATGCGTGTCATTTATGCAGCGATGTTTAAGCCTCCTCCAACATTTTGGCAAGAAATGAACAAATATGTCGCATTCTTTAGAATTAGTTTAAAGTTATATGGCCCACGTCGGATCGGTCTCGGAGAAAAGTAATTGTAAAGTAATTGCATTACTTTTTAGAAGTAATTTTTAATTGTGATTAATTACTTTTCACGTAGTAGCAATTGTAATTGTGAATAAACTACTTTTGGAGGAAAGTAATTGTAATTGTAATTAAATTACGTTTTGGAAGTAATTTACCCATGTATTTATAATATTAAGTATATTATTATAACGCTACTGGGGAGGGATCGTATGCCAACCTGTTAAAGAGGAGGGAAAGAAAGAACGGGAGATAAGGGCTGGGATTCCCCGTTCCTCCTTTCCCTCCTCTTGAATGGGTCGGGATGCACTCTCTCCCTTGTAGCTTTGGCTGTACTGCACGGTTTTAGCAAATACTTTTTTGGTTTTAGTCAAAAGCGTGGCCAGGGGAAAGGCTTATGGGGCTGCAGTCTCCCTCCGCCTTCCTCCCTCTTTCCCCTGTCATCACCCCAAGAGATGGACATCAAAGCCCCTCCCCCTACCCCCGAAAAAAATGTTTGGCTAAGCCACTGGTGTAGGTTCAAGAACAGCACGCACTTCTAAAGGAACCTGGATTTCGTGGAAGCACACCTTTTTCTTCAGGCGCCCGTTCCCGCGTATCGCGGCGACGCCGTCGCCGTCGGCGTACTCGCCCCACTAAATTTAGCGGGAAATTGAATTGGTGTTGAAGTCACGTGACGTCAATTTTCCCGCTAACTCTAGCGGAGATACTGATTTTGTTCATGGTTGACGTGACACGTAGCCATGTGACGTCATTTTCGCCTCTAAATTTAGCGGGGAAATTTAACGGGAGGAGAAGGAGGAGGGGCATACCCTTTCCTCCGTACCCTCTCCTCCTCCTCCTCAAGAGCACAGAGATTTGTAAACGTCTTTCATTCTTTATTTCCCTTCCTTATCTGATCTTCCCGTTCACTGGGCAACCCCATAAACCCGAGGACTAACAAGAACGAAAAATGAAAGACGATTACAAGTCTCTGTAATGCGAAATCAGTGCAGAGCTCTTGAGGTATTTTGATTTTGCGATATACCGTGCCAAACAATTTGGGAAAGATATATATATATATATATATATATATATATATATATATATATATATATATATCACTCTCCACATACTGGTTTTGCACCCTCCTCCCCTTCTGTGTTCTCTTCCTGCTTTGTACCCCCCTCCTTCTCCTCCACACCCTCCCTTCCTCCCACAGCTTCCCAGCTAAATCTAGCTGGAAGATTGACGCCACGTGACCTCAACACCAATTCAATTTCCGCGCTAAATTTAGCGGGTGAATATGACGTCACATGACTTCGTGTCACGTCACCTATGAAAGAATTCAGTTTTCCACTAGATTTAGCGGGAAAATTGACGTCACGTGATCCTAACACCAAATCAATTCCCGCTAAATTTAACGGGGAAACTGAATTGTAGTAGGTCTGTGACCACCCATAATGTAACACTGCGCATTCAGTTTCCCCACTAAATTTAGCGGTAAAACTGTTGTCACATGATCTTAACACCTATTCAGTTTCCCCGCTAAGTTTAGCGGGGAAACTGTGACGTCCCATAATGCAACGCGCGCGGTTAGGCCGACGGCGACGCAGACGCCGATCAACGCGGAAACGGGCGCCTAAGAGCTCCGCTCTAAAAATGAAAGACGTTTAGAGTTCCCTGTAATGCCGAAGTAGAGAGTAACTCTTCAAGAGGAGGAGGAGGGGAGGGTACGGAGGGGAGCGTGTGCCCCTCCTCCCCCTTCCATCCTCCTCTCTCGCTCCCCTCCCATTTAGCGGGAAATTTTTGCTAACTAAATTTAGCGGTGAAAATTTCCTGCTAAATTTAGCTGTGAAATTTAGGGAAAATTTTCCCGCTAAATTTAGCGGGAAACTGAATTGGTGTTGAGGTCGCGTGACATCAATGTTCACCCGCTATATTTAGCAGGGAAATTTTTTGGCTAAATGTAGCAAAGAAACCATAATGCAACGCGCGCGGACACGCCGACGGCGACGCTGCTCAAGCCCGAAGGGCGCCTGCGAGTTTAAAAGGAGGCAGTACGCATACAGAAAGAACGCATTTATTTCGATAGGTGATTTGTGCACATGTACCGTAATCTGACAGTGCGGTGGACGCTGGGTGCTTGTTGAGCCAGTCATGCCCCCATTTGTGGCCACTTGACCACCCTCCCGCCCATAGCCACGCGCAGAGAGCGGGGTCAGGGGTCGAAAGGAGACCGGATGATTGGTACGGCGAGTGCGTAGCTGCACTCTCATTTTACCCTGCCGAGGGCCGCGGAAGAGAAAGAAAACTGGCGCCCCCTTCCCGTAATCCGTAGGGCGGAAATTGAGTGCTCCACGGTGCTACGAGGCACCATCGTCACTCGGATTGCAACTTGCCGTTGTGAAGAAGATTGGTAAATGAATGCTCGTGCTTAGCAGCCGCATAATGTATACCATGCTCCGTTAATTCCGAATTTAGAAATACATTATTAGAAAGGTTTTTTAATCAAATATTCCTTATTTGCTGAAATAGAATCTTTGGATAGGAGGCGCCAGTCACCGCCCAATTAAAAAGGTTCTACCCCATTCATCCATCCATCCATGGCCGGATCGTTAGAAATGAAGCCTTTACTCTACGCCGGCGACGCCTGTTCTGCCTTGTGCCAGTGACCTACCCTCGCTGACGTGTGAGGCTCCAAGGAATCTGCAGGCACTTTGTATGGTCGGCCACTTAGCTCTGCACGGGTG
Source organism: Ixodes ricinus (assembly GCA_037355805.1). Taxonomy (NCBI): domain Eukaryota; kingdom Metazoa; phylum Arthropoda; class Arachnida; order Ixodida; family Ixodidae; genus Ixodes; species Ixodes ricinus. The sequence continues at coordinate 45,915 of JAZHYW010011547.1, read as the reverse complement.
TGTTCCCCGTCTAGCCGGAGCTTCATGGCAGCGGAATGAGTCGGCGTCCACAAGCGTACTGTACCTGGCGCATCCATGCATTGGTCAGGGAAGACGAAGAATAAAGTTTATTTCACAAAATAATCTGGATCTATTTATTCGAAAGATAACCAACGGCAATAAGTTTCAGCTATCATAGCGAAATTGGACTCGACGCTTTTTGGGGCTTGTGAGCCCAAAAACCGTCGACCCAACGTAATGTTTACAAACAAGCCCGCGTTTGCCCACACCGGGTGTGGGCACTGCTCGTGCGCTCAGACCATGATTCGCGTGAGGCAAAGCTTCTGCGCATGCGCAGTGGAACAGCAGCGCCACCGCAGTGACGCTGCTGAGGCCGTGCTTCACTATCAGACGATCTACCCACACCAGCAGCAAGATGGCGGCGCCCAGAGGCCGTGCTTGCAAAGCTCTCAATGAGTAAGGCTGCATAAATTACCGCCGGCGGGCCGCATGTTGCACAGCCCTGGTCTATGAGGACACGTTGATCGATGGTGTATGCGTCCGTTATTCGGCCCACCTTCTCTGGTTGTCTCCCGAGAAAGACTTCAAAGTCCCGCCGGTCAGCCTTACGCGGCATTGAAACATGCGCAGAAAGCGGGACAACACTAAGTGGTTTTAAATACAAGAAGTTCCACCATTGTTTGTTTATACGTACCCCAGGATTACCGTGTAGTAGCGATTTTCGTCGCATGTTTTTGAACCTACTACTTTCACGGCTTCGTCTTTAGACCGCCAGGCGCTGTGAATATATGAATCGCTCGAGAAGGCTAGAGAGCGAACCTGACGACACAGCTTTCTGTTCTAGCCGCTAGGTTCCGTCGATTTTACTGGCGTCTACAATGATGACTTTAACCCGGCACTGGGGCAAAAGGAGGAAAAAGGAGCAGGAAGCGAAAATGTTTTAGTAGAGATGGTTGTCTGTCCACCAGCTCGCCTGCGCACTGACTGCATTTTCACTAGAGTCGCCAACGGAACGAGTTTGAATGACTCAACGTTGTCGAATATCCGTCTGTCGAGGTTAACAAACGGCGGCTTATTGCGATAGATTTATGGCGGACATAATTTTGAGTGCGCTCTGCAAGGATGGGCACCCAGAAAACTTCGTAGGGCCCGTGCCAGTTTGTATGCATATATATATTTTGTGTGTGTGTGTGAAAAGTGACATTACTTTTTATTTGTCGATGTAAGCGAGCTTCACGTTGATCTTGTTGTATCTGTACACTTCTTAAAGTGTATGTTTAAGATTGCCCCACGCTTTGAAACTCCCGTCTGCCACGATAAAATAGAAAAACTGAGACGCAGAGTGCTACTAGGTTTTACATATATAAATAAAAAACGTAGCCATGATACTTCTCATAAAGCCGACTTTAGCAGCATGCGTCCTGTGTCTGCGTCCATCTGCTTCGATCGGGTTTCCCCTGTTGCGTTTGCTTTTCCCGTGAGGCTTTTGACGTAATCTGTTAGGGAGGGAGGTAGGAACACACGACGCATTTCTTGTCAGTCGGCTTTATACGAAGTAGCGAGGTAAGTTATCATTTTTTTTCACCTTCTTTCTACACTCGTGATCAGATTTGAGACGTTCGTACTCGTAGTGCGTCTCCTTCCTAAGTGCCAACTTTGCGGCCACACCGGCACATTAGTTGTAGCTCAAATAAACTTTTATCTAAGCTGGCTCAGTAGCGTAATACGACATCGTTTTTTGGGAAAGCAAGAACGATCGACTATATCTCCCTGATGGCCCGATCGAATGTACTACCGCGGACGTTAGCCCTACCGTGCCCCTTTGATCTCCTTGTCAGTTTTCTACAGGAACTTTGGTAAAGACTTGACTTGTAACACAAAGCTTAGGTCTCAATTTTTGATTTCTTTAACAGCAAAGTTTAATGACTATGAACCGAAGGCCTTTCAGCTTGTTCAAACTTTTAGAGGCCTGGGACACATTGGACCAGTTCATAAGGGCCACTAAGGGCGTAGTAACATTCCTTACGAGCACGAATTTGTCGGCCACTCTGTAAATGTCTGGAGATATGAGAGTGAACAGTGAACAGTGAGCCACCATCGACAATTTCACACCATCCTTCCTTCTCATCTCTATGTCTTTTCTTCCCCCTCCCCCTAACCAACCGTACAGAGTAGCAAACTAGAACCTACGTTCAGGTTAACCTCTTTCTCTTTCCTTCATAAACCTATCAATCAATCAATTATGGCGTTCCGAGAAATTTGAATACTAACAGAAACTTTAATAACACGACGTTTCGGTAAGAGTCTTTCCTCACCAAGCGTACAAACCACAGTTAAATAACTTTTTTTTTTGTATCGAAGAGTACAGAAACGTATATTTCTTGACGAGGGTAGGTCTTCTCCTGTGTCCGTCGTCTTGTTGCGCTTTTTAATCATTATGAATCAGTATATCTTTAAAGTTTTTTCCTCTGATACAAAAAAAAAAAAAACGCTCCGCAACTGTGGTTTGTGCACTCGAAGAAAGACAGACTTTTTTCCGAATTGTTGTGTTATTAAAGCCTGTGCTGGGAAAAAAATTTCTTTGAAACTCTTTACAATTAGAGAAATAATAGAGCTCGTGGCGCAGCTGTCAGCGCAGCAAAGGTCCAGATCAATTGTTCCAGCTCATATGTCTGGGCGTGTACGTGAATATTTAACACATTCAAGTAAGGATATGTGGTTGAAACACCAATATTTCTAACGCAAAAATTTGCTGTTGAGCTCGTGGGAAAGTTGCCTTGCTGCGTGCCCAACCCAAAGGAACAACACGGAGCCAGGATTTCAGAAAACGGGAAACTACATTTATTAGTAAGGTGCGAACGGACAGTTAGTATATAACAAAAAATAAATCAGGGGCCGGAGCTGAAATTGATCAACTAAAGCATAAAGTTCACGACCTGGAACGGAGGAACCGCAAACAAAACTTAGAAATACACGGGATCCCCACAAGTGAAAATGAAGACCTCGTGGCCAAACTAAATGAGCTGGCAGGCAACTTGATGTTCCCGACTTGACCACAGATCAAGTTGTTGTAACGCACAGACTTGCTTCACGTCCAGATAAAACACCCGGAATCATTGTTCGCTTTGCTAGCCAGGCAACGCGAGACCTGTGGCTAGATAAACGGTCAAACCTGAAACGTGCTCGAAGCAAGATTTTTATTTCGGAAAACCTGACACAGCAAGAAAAATCGCTTCTCTGGGAAACAAAGGAATGGGCAAGGGCGAAGGGGTATCAGTTTGTCTGGTATAGGAATGGAAAGGTCTTCGTAAGGGAGAAGGATGGGGCTCGGTCCTATCTAATAGCAACGAAGGATGACTACTGTCAAAACTAGACTAATTTCGTTGCTCTTTCAGTTGGTTACTCTAAATTTGGTTTTTTGTTTCTAAACATGAATGACAAGCCATATTTGTCGCCACGTGAAGTTGGGCTTATTTTTAAACACCAACATAATGTACCGTTTAGTCTGTTTCACCTTAATGTTCAATCGGTAAGAAATAAAATCGAGGAACTAGGCATCTTTTTGGGGAGTTTTGATTTTATGTACGATGTAATTATGTTAACCGAAACATGGTATAGAACAGGGGATGAAGTTGACGCGTTAGAAAATTATGAACATTTCAATTTATGTCGTAATGTTAAACAAGGTGGCGGTGTATGCATGTATGTAAAAAAAAGTTTTGAGTGTGTCGTGATTGATGATTTTACGATTATCACAAATGACTACGAGATGCTGACGTTAAAACACCATAAATCTGTATTTTGTGTTGTTTATCGACCGCCAAGTGGAAATATTACTGCTTTTCTTGAATTTATTGATGTGTTTTTTAGGTTTATTTGTGAAAATGAGTTTATGGTTTTTTGTGGTGGTGATTTCAACATAGATATGCTTACGTCTTCTCCACGTCAACTAGAGTTCCTTTCTTTATTTCAGTCGTACGGTTTGCTTAATGTTATTGTACAGCCTACTCGTATTACACCTAATCACGAAGCATTGCTCGATCTGTTCTTAACATATGTGCGCGAGTCCGATGTAATCTCGGGAGTAGTGGGAGAAACCATTAGTGACCATCTGCCAATTTATATGCTTGCTGACATAGGCTTTAAGAGGAAGGAAATTAGTTCACAAGATGTCTATTTTAGAAACGTAAGCGCAAAAAACCTTGAAAAATTTGAACAACAAGTGAACTCTGAGGACTGGGGAGTGGTTCTGTCTAGTGTGTCAGCTGATGAAGCCTTTAACGTTTTTTTAGAAAAATTTAGTATATTATATGATCGTTGCTTTCCATATCAATTGCATAAAGTTCACCACAAATCTCGTAAACCTTGGGTTACGTCTGAAGTATTAAACATGATTAAAAAGAAAAATGTTCTTTATCATAAATTTGTACTTAGCAAAGATGTTGCCATTTTGTCTGCCTTCCGAAAACAACGGAACGCGGTAACTAAAGCCCTAAGACAAGCTAAACACGCATACTTCAACAATTTGTTTAATGGGGATATGCGGTCAGATGTGGTCTGGAAGAAGTTGAATAGTTTAATGAAAAATGGATTGCATATAGATAAGATAACAACACTTAAAATTGATGGTATTAACATAAGTGGTGTGGCTTTAGCAGAAAAAATTTAATCAAATACTTTCTTGAACTTCTTCATAGTACACATAGTGAGCATGCTTCCAAATACATGATCAGCGTACATGACAGTTTGTTTCTTCATCCAACTGATGAAGATGAAGTATTTTCAGTTTTTCAAGACTTAAAAAATAGCAGGAGCAGTGATTTTTATCACCTTCAAATTAAACCTATTAAGCATGTACTACGGTCTATTGTTCCGTGTTTGACACATATTTTTAATTTAGCGTTGCAAACGGGGGTTTTTCCTAAGAAAATGCAGGTGGCAAAAGTTTCAGTTCTACATAAAGCTGGGGATAAAAATAACTTAGGAAATTATAGGCCTATTTCCGTATTACCAATATTTTCGAAAGGTCTAGAAAACATTTTACATAAACGATTATACTGTTTTTGTGACAAATTTTCAATCCTGACACCCTGTCAGTATGGGTTCAGAAAAGGTCGCTCTACTGAACTCGCGCTGTTAAAGCAAAAATAATTAATTTTAAATAATATTGAAAATAAACTGGTTACACTCGGAGTGTTTATAGATTTTTCGAAAGCATTCGATCGCCTCAATCACGTAACGTTATTTCAAAAGTTATACATGCTAGGTGTTCGCGGTGTCGCTCTAGAGATGATTAAAAGTTACTTTGAAAACCGCTATCAGTGTGTAGAAATCAATAAAAATAGATCAGATCTTAGGAAATTAACAGCAGGCGTGCCTCAAGGCAGTATACTGGGGCCACTTCTTTTTGATTTATATATCAATGATATAGTAAATATTGATGATACCGTTAGTTACATCATACGAGGGGCGTTCATAGAGTTCGTATTATCGACACAAAAGAATTAAAGGAAACGGAACAAAACAGGCATCAACATGAGCGCAGCGTCCCTCTAGTGTTCCTCACAGTAAAACATCGCATGCTATAGTAGCTCGGAACGCCGCTAAGGAGACGAAACAAAAATGGCACCGCCAGTTGGTGCCAAGCATATGCAGTGATCCGTTTTTTTCATTTGAAGGGAAGCAATGCCAAGGATATTTATTCCAATTTGGGAGTGTTGTTCGGGGACAACGTCCCAGTTTACGACACTTTTGGTTAAATGGCACAGACGCTTCTAGTGTGGCCAAATAAGAGGAAAGCATTTCAAGGACGGCGACCAAGTGATTGCTGAAGTGGAGCGATTCCTGAACACTCAAGACGAGAAGTTCTATAACAAAGGCCTCCGGCATGTGGTGCATCGCTGGAAAAAGTGGGTAACTTTTGGTGGTGAACATGTAGAGAAAGTCTCAACTCCTACTCGAGTTTGATTGCTGAATCTTCATTCCTTCGTGACAATAATACGAACTTTATGAACGCCCCTCGTATATGCAGATGACACCTCTCTCTTTTTCTCAGGAAACGACGCTGACCAAATTATACAAAAGGCAAACCAATATCTTGATAAGCTGAAATGCTTGGACGATATTAAATTCCTTAAAAATAAATGTAAATAAAACTAAAGCCGTTCTATTCAGACCACGTAATACAAAATGTACCTATATGACTATCCCTTCACTTGGTGGAAATGAAATAGATATAGTAGAAAATGTAAAAGTACTAGGAATAATATTTAATGAATACCTGTGTTGGGACGAAACTGTGCAACAGATAAGTAATAAGCTATCGAAAGTTGTTGGGGTTATATATAAATACCGTAATATGATTCCCATCTCTGTTATGCTACTTATATACAAGTCCCTTTTTACACATACTACAACTATTGCTTCTTAGTATGGGGTAACACGACTGCTACAAATCTTAAACTAATACATAATCTTCAAAAAAAGCAATTCGAGGTTTATGTCATGCAGCATACGATAGTCATACCAAGCCATTATTTCATAAATTTAATATAGTACAAATTCCAAATCACTATAGTTATAAACTTGCACTTTCCTACAAAAGGTCTTTTAGACAGAACGAAAATATGTATCTATCAATTTCCCAACTTGAACTTAGACAAGCGAATTATCCAACTCGTAATGCTGAGATATGGATAGTGCCACATTCAAGAACAAACTATGGGAATCAGATGTTAAAATGTACCCTCCCCCATCTTCTGAATCGTTTTTATGAACTCGATATAGATATCTTCAGTATGTCCGCCAAACAAATATGTTCACTTTTCGTCTAATGGTTACTCCCATGTAAAAAAAAAAAAAGTTTAGTATAACACGATTGTATGCGTTTTGCGCGTGTTGTTATTTTTGACATCCTTTTTCGTTTCTTTTTTCTCTCCCTCTTTGTTTACATTCTTCTTTTTAGCAATATAGATGATGTTGTCTTTCCCATGCTATAATGAATATGTCAAATGCTAGTGTCTTTACGTTTATGTTTGTTCTTCCCTGGGCTGCTATGGGGGGCAGAGGCTAGTCAAGCAGCGTGTCAGTTGCTTTTTTCTCTGCCTCCTTTCTCTGATTCAGGGATCAATAAAGAATTTGAATTAATCGGTCGACACCACCAGGAGGAGGAAATAAGGAGGAGGAGGGGAGGAGGAGGAGAACGGGCATGCCATCCTCCGTACCCTCCCCTCCTCCTCAAGAGCTGCGCTCTAGTTTCGCAATAGAGATTTGTAATTGTCTTTCATTTCTTTTATTTCTGCCGGTTCTGTTATTTCTGCTTCCCATATTATACTAACCTTATTATTTGTGTACACTTGTTGTAAAAGCCTGATCAAATGTGCATCTAAAAATCATACTCTCTTAGCTGTACCCAGAGTTCTTCCTGATTCACTTTGTCGTACGCCCCCTTAATGTCAAGAAATGCTATCCATAGCGATTTTTACACATCCGTGCCGCCCCTGTACATTGAGTGATGATGAAGAAGTTATCATCTAATCCTCTATCTCCTCAGAACCCGTTCTGTAGCTCACCTAAAAGGTTTACTGTCCATCCTTCCATCCTTACTTTTACTACCTGCATCGCTAGTCTGTACAGGACCGAAGTTACTGTTATTGGGCTGTATGATGTTATGCTATCTTTATTTCCCTTGCCTTTACATAGTAATATCATTCTGTCTAGTTTCCAAACATAGGGTACCCTCCCCCCTTCATTATTATTTGACCAGTTGTGTGTCTTAACTTTAATTTGTTTTTTTGTTCCTAATATCTTGACTAGACTTATCCCTATATGCCATATGGGCCTGTCGCCATTCCAGCAGGTATCCTACTTTCTGCTCTGTCCCATTCTCCCGTGGCCGTCTCCATAGGCACAATGGCGCCCCCTATAGTTTCCACACATCCCCCCCGCCCCTTCAAAAGTCCGGCGTGTCGATGACGTGCTCGTCATCGTCGTTCGTCTTCAGAGGTTCAGTACGTTGCCTGCGTACAACGTCGATAGCCCTTTACAGCTCGTCGTGGTTCTGCAGCCTCTCAGCACGGTCGGCAGCTTTCCGGGTCTCGTGTAGGAGCCCTGCTCGGTGTGCGTCTCGACTCTCGAGCGAGCTCCGGGACTCTGCACAGCGGACAGAGGAGCCTCCGTTCGTCTGCGGTGTATTGCGCAGCTCGCTCGTTGGGGTGGAGCTCCTCCGGCGTCAGTCCCCTGAAGGGCTCGGGGACAATGACGTGCACCTCCCCGCGTTCTGGGCGTGGTTGCTGTTCCCAGGCTTGTCGGGCAGAAGATGTGGGAGTTTGCGTCGCCCTGCTCTCATTGCAATGGCCTCGGTCCCTGTCCTTGTGGCCTGGGTGACTGTGGTCGCCACCTGGATTGGGTCCCCCGACCACGGTGGCTGATATGGCATCGGTGGACGCGATGATGAGATCGCCACCCTCTATTCATTTTCATACAAATAAGAAATAGACCCATGAGCGCAACATGAGGTGTTCCGCGCGGGGCCTCTGAAAATAAAAGTAGAATAGTGTTCTCAGGAAGGATATAATCTTTCCCCCCTCTCAAAGGGGAACATATTGATGGGGAATGAACGGGAAAGAATATTCAAAATTTGAGGGGTGAAAAGCAATGGTTTTGGTCAGTCGCTTCATGATCTCCCTGTTAGCTGCCACCGACGTCGCAGGTTGTACCGCCGGGGTGACAGGGAGGGGCGATCAGGAACCCGACTGCTGCTGCCATCGGTCAGATCCTTTGAGAAATCTTCTTGGCTGTGGAATTGTTTTAGGTCGGTGACATGAATTGGTCCTGTGGATTGACCACTGGAACAGTGAATAAGCGTGTATGTAATCGGGGACAGCTTTTTGTTAACACGAAATGGACCCTCCCCCATGTTTGCCAGTGAGGCCGTGAATCACCTTGTTGCGTCACACAGGAGATGAGTTCGCCTGAGCACCAAGTCTCCCACCTCAAACTGCAGGTACCGGCGTCCCTGATTGTACTGCTCAAACCGCAACCCGGCGACGTCGAGGCTCTCTCGAGCTTCTCCGAGGTTGTCCGAGAAGCGCTTGCGGAGGTTGTCTGCAAACTTCGCGTAGCTGCGGCATTGCGACGCGGGCTCTGGTGAGCGAAGAGCGTTCCAAAGCAAGAAAGCAAACTCTTTGCCAAACTTTAGCTAGGCAGGGCTGAGGCCAGTCGACCGGTTAACCGTGGTGTGAGTGACGAAGGCCATTTCTTGGAGCTTCGCGCCCCAGTCTTTGTGGCGATCTGTATGCGCGACGAGAATCATTTTACGATTCCTGTTTACCCTTTCAGTGATGTTTACCTGCGGTTGACACGGTAAAGTACTTTAATGTTAAATTCCCAGTACCGCGCACGCATCCACGACCACTTTGCTAGTAAAATAGGAAGCGTTTTCGGAAATCAAACTCGTCGGGAATCCGAAGCGCGCAAATGTTTGCAACATTCAGTCCCATATTTTCTGCGAGTCCAGTTTGCGCAAAGGAAACAGCTCAACCCATCTGTGAAATAATCGGTTGCGTTACTTCGTCCAGCGACCGATGCACAGATACATGACGATGTCCACGAGGTTTCGACGGATCGTGCAAAGCGCCATAATGGGCACCGTCCCCGTAGCATGCCTCTGACGGTGCGGTTCACGCTGAACCAATCATGATACTGAACAAGCCCAAGAGCTCTGACTTACGATCGTTTGCATGATACCTGGGGACTGACCAGCCACGTGGTTTCGCTCTCTGACGTACTGAGCAACTACGTGCATACCACGGAACGCTCTTATCACATATTAAGCCACGCTTCTCTCTCTGGGGGGGGGGGGGGGGGGGGGGGGAGGGGCATCGCCGCTGCCCTTTATCGCCTCTCCCTGGCCGGGGTGCGTACCGCTCCCGTGCTCCCTAGGCAGTGTTGCCTCTATAGGCACAGTGGTGCCTCCTATAGTTTTCCACACGTTTTGTTCATACTGACCGGCGGACTTGGTAAAAGCTTCAAGTAACGGCAAATTGGATTTGCTAAAAAAAAAAAAAAAGATGCGTACGAAAGGCGGAATGTTTTGGCAACTTGGGGTGGTCGCTTTTGTCTTCTTACCTTGATTTTCAACGAAGTTCTCTCTCCCCGCAGCCGGAGTTACCTGGAACTCTTAACACCCGATCTCAACTGTTTGGCGGAAGTACGACCTTCCACATTTTCACTATATATATATATTTTTAATGTGATGATTTATTGAGATATATTTACGCATATACAACACGATCAGGTGACTCCCTTGACGGACCAGATTGCTTTTCGCAGCGCGTGTGTCGAAGAAACAATCGGAAGCATGTGCATAAAAGCGGCCTTCGGAGACGAACACCAATGTTTTTAAATAGTTATCAACTCAACGTGTATATGTCAGTGAACGCGACACGACGGTGGTTAAACATGGTTTGCACTGACGTCACATCGCATACTTTTGACCACCATGTAAGAGCAGGAGAGGGAAGCTGCTTTTTAAAGAATGTTGAGTGACGGGTTAATCTCCTATAATCTTCTGGGAGGAGAACAGCGACGTCTGTGCAAATCCGGGAAGCACAAAAGAGGATCCTGGTAAGAGAGCTCCTTCTTCCCCTCGTCTCTGGTGGTCATCGGAGCGCTCTTTGAATGACGTCACGTGCACGTTATGTATACGGACGCGGCAGAACGGGAAAATATACACGAGCGACCTGTTCTTTTACCGGATAGGCTAAGTTGGTCCACCACCGTAAAATTAGCTGCGGCCCATGAACGATCTCGCTGGGAGCAATTATCACGCCAATTATTTTGGTCATACTCATAAAGAGAATCTTATGCCGTAGTAATACTCGCACCGTCAGAAGCACAAACGAATTTGCAGAACCAGATTTCATTGCTGTCTTGCCGCACACCGCACACATGCGCACGCCAGCTTGCCACCGCCATCGTCAGCAACAAACTACGTGACCACGTGCTTTCGGCGCCGTTGTGCACTCTGCCCGACCATTGATCTCGTCACGGCGCTCCCTTTCCACCGCCCGACCTCATGCGCTCTTGAAAGGGCGCCCAAGAGCGCTCAGAAGGCACCGCTCAAATTGGTAATTATAGTCGCCGAGTGGAGGGGCATCTGTCTCGCCTTTCTGGGGAAAAAGGAGATACCAAGAACGGTTGCAGATCGAAGTGTAGAAGCATATTACCGACAAATCAGGAACCTTTGAGTGTTTTTTTTTTAAATCTTAATATGCAAATCAAGTTCCGCGAAAAGAATTTCTGTAAGTTTAACGACCTGTAGTGCGGACTAGTTTTGCACCAATGAGGTGCGATGAAACTCAACCAGGACTGTGCGATAAGTGCAACTACATTTGATCATTTTTCAGATCGAAAAGTGGCATTGGCGCGGAGTTCCTTCCGACATGCTGGGTGACATCGAGATACCCTTCCTGATTCCCAAGTGGGGAGTGTTCCTGTTGGCGCAGCTGATGGCGCTGATGAACCTCTGCTATCCTCCGTCGATGAGCGACTACAACACCGTGAATCTGCGCGACGAGTACGACTACGTAATCGGTGAGCACGGACCAGTTGAGAACGGCGTCTTCACCTGTCGCAGGACACGCGGTCTGCCCTGCGGCTGAAAGGCTCGAAAGGAGAGCCGGTGAGAGTAACAATGAAGTATACTCCTTGTCACATCAAGAAAAAAACTAAAAGTGTTTACACGCTGCGCGAAGGTAGTTCTTAGAAAATTTGGTTGTCGCAGGAAGAAACGATGGTGTTTTAAACGTGAACATTTGATAAAATAGCATACACAAAGTTTAAAGGGAAGCTAAAGGGGTTCTTGAAAAAAAAAAAACAAGTTGGAGGTGAATCCTAGAGTATTTTTATCCCGTGAATCTGAATTTCACGTTCAGTTTTTCTTGGAGATATAACTAAATGCGAGAAAACACGAAAACCTCCGACCAGTCGTTACGTCATACGCAAATCTTTCAGGCCGCCGAGCGCGTGTCGCTCGTGTGGACAGCGCGTGCAAATGCAAGTTTGCCAGGTATATTCCCTCGCACTGACACCAGTCGTGACGTCTTTTTTTTTTTTACCTTTTGGAAATAGCAAGGGTTACGCGTACATAGCTTTGATGGGCGCTGAAAATGCGCGAGAGCGCAGACTCTGAAACTTCTGTATATGACGTCACGTTCCGGGAAAAAGGGGCCTCAATGGTACTTAAAAAAAATACTTCTGCAGCCTCCCGTGATAATACTTGGTCGCCTGCGCGGAAATTCTAAGTGGAGAGTGGAAACAAAACTGAAAAATAAAGTTTTCTCCAACCTGTACCACTCGAGGTATAACAGGTTTAAGCCAATTGGAAAAAAATAAAAATAGCTTAATCGCTTTTTTTTTTTGTATATAAATGCCAATTGGGAGAAAAAGGGGAGAAGCGAAACCATGCAAAAGAATGAGCCTGTAAAGATCGCGGGGTCTTTTATTTATTCATTTTTAAGTGTATTTTATAAGTTTTCTTTTCTTTCTAATTATTTATGATATTTATAGTTCTTGTATCGGTAGATTTCTTGTTTCTTGTTCCTTTTCTGTAAAAAATAGAAAAACGCAAAAATAAGTTAATAAATCTATATACATATATATATACATTAATGTACATGCTCATTTTTACATTTGGATTGTTCTCTCACATATATTCGGAATGGTCAGGATGAAAGCGAATCGAAGACATTATTTGGACGAATAAGGAATTTCAAAAATGGGAACTGGGAAATGATTTAATTTATGATTTTTCTATAGGATGGCAAATATTGGGTAGACGAAATTTAGATAGTGTAATATAGGATAGAAAAGAAGGAAGTTAAGAGTAAATAAATGTGATTAAATATTAGTAATACAAATCTAGAGTTCAAATATATATGTAGAGAAAGACTCTAAATGGGTGTATAAAGAAAGAGAAAGAGGACGTTGTAAAACTACAATTTTGATGGTGTTAAATGGAAAGTTGTTGTAGAAGTATGATTTAAATGGTGTTTCTGTGTATTGCGCAATCGCCGTTTTGTTTTGCTAATATTTCTTAAATTGTTTAATCGTTTGTGCTTTAATTAAGGTGTCAGGGTCCAATTATGGTTTCTTATTTTACATTAAAAAATCAGCTTCCCAGGTGTAAAAGAATTTGAGTTATGAATAAAAGTATGAATTTAAAGTTCTATATATGCAAGCAGGGAAAGTGTCTATATATGTATCTAGTGGAAAAAAAAGAGAATGAAGTAGAGTTGCAATTCTGACGGTGTTTAAGGTTGAAAGCTTTGTTGGAAGAACGGTTGATACGGTGTGCGTGGCGATTGCGCAATCGCATATTTATAATGTCTATATCTCTTAAGTTTTCTAATCCATTGGGCTATAATTAGGTTGTTGGGTTCTAGTTGTGGTTCTTTATCATTCATGAAAATATAAGGTTGTTAAATGGAAAGGTTTTTAAGTTATCTTTGAAGTTATAATGAAAGTTGTTGTATTTGTATTAAAACTCCATTGAAGCACTTGTCTCAATGAACTTGAATTAAATTTTGCACTGTATATATGGTTTTTAATTTGGAGTTTACTATACATTTACATTTATATTTACATATATACATATTTACAAGGTTTTATTTAGTTTATGAGTTGTTATTATCTTTTTCTCATCTGGTCATGAATATTTTTTTTTTTTTTTAGTGGACAGAATATATAATTATATTAAATGATGTTTTGCTTAAAGATTATGGGAATATCAATTATGAGGACACCTGCATCAATGAGGGTGGAATGGTCCTGTTTATCAGTATTAGTTATTTACTTGGTTTGTCAATATAAGCTATTTACATTGGTTTTCAGTAAATACATTTAAACATTATAAACATATGTGCATTTTTCTTCTATTTGGAAATATAAGCAAAATTCAGGTATAGTAATGTTTTGTTTTCTTTCTATCTTTTGTAAAATTAATGTTAAGGTTTATTACTATTTTGGTGCCCATGTTATCTCATTTTTATAAGTTTTATGTCTGTCCTTTTACATTGTTTTGTTTTCTTTTGCCAATTATGTAGAGCTAGCGAGGTTGGATGTTTTTTAACGGATTGATGTGAAACGTAAAGTTGTTGGTTGTAAGATGTTTCCCAGTGAATTTGATTTTGAAGCAGCAGATCTTTCTCCTAATTGGTGTTAAGGTTTTTTGTGCGAGTCCGGCAGGTTTTCACCCGCCGGACCGGGCGACTCCTGGTCTGGATGGCGCACCAGGTAGCCCCCTACCACCTTTTTAGGGGTGGTACGCCACAACCTTCTATTTGGGTTTTCCCTATTGGTGTAAGGTTTCTCTGCAAGTCCGGCAGGTTTTCACCCGCCGGACCGGGCGACTCCTGGTCTGGGTGGCACACCAGGTAGCCCCTACCCTCCCCGAAGGGAAGGCACGCCATGAACCGTCCACCAAGCCACCGCCCTTTCAGCCATCTTCTATAAAATTCTGTTTTCTGCTGCTTCCTGTTGGAGTTTTCCGTTGGTGTATTCACTGGGTGACAACCTCTGTTTGTATAAACATCATCATCCGCTCCAACACCTGCTTTGCTTTCACATTGGATAACATTGCCAATTTGGTTACATTATCATATGCAGTGAATTTAAGTTTATTTAGTTCAGTACGGAATGCCAATGTATAAGGGCAGGTGGTGAAATAGTGTTCGAAGTTATTGATTGGAAGTCCACAGAAGCAATTATTATTGTTCGTTAATTTCAAGCGGAAAAGATAGAAGGGAAATCGGCCGTGGCCAGTTATGATTTGAGATAAATGATGTGATGATGGAAATGTGTCGGGTATGTTATGTATAGTTGAAATCCATGTAAACAGTTCTTTCTCTTTTCCTTGTCTTCGCCACTCCTCGTCCCACTCCCTCCTAACTTCATTATTTAAATCTTTTTTAACACTTTTTTTCGAGTATAAACAAGAGACTAAATTTCCATTGTGATATGCCAGTTTCGCATAATGGTCTGCCAAATTATTTCCCTCATTGTCTGCATGTGCCCTCACATAGATAAAATGTATTGATTGTTTTCTTTGAATTTGTGCTATTAATTGCTTCAATGTGTGTATAGTTGCTGTTTTTGTTTGGATATTTGCCAGATTTTGGAGTAGTGAAAGACTATCAGTGTAAATGGCTATTTTTGCTTCGTTGGGTTTATTGGTTAATATATAATTTAATGCTTCTTGAAATGCTGTTCGCTCTGCATCATATATGGTTGCATGATTTGGGAGTTTGAATTGGGATATATATTCTATTTCATTTGTTGGTGTCATAGCGACAAACGCAGCCCCGACTTTACCCGGTGAGAGAGATCCATCTGTGTAAATGTGAAGGTTGCAGCTGACTGTAGTATTTTTTTGGAAATCTATTTTAAATTTGTTGGAGGGGTGTAAAATCCATTGGTCAAATATATATTCAGTATTTTGTTTATTATATGTGTGGCTATTACATTCTATTTCTTTATTTTCTTGAAAGAGTAGGAATTGTTTGACTTCCTTTTTTAGGGTGATGTGTATTGGAGGGATGTTACATAATATAGGGAGACTCAGGTTACTTGAGGTATTATAAGCACGTGCTATATTTAAAAGAGGAATTCGTTGTAGGGAAATGACTTTTCTTAGAAGATGTGAATTGGAGGTGTCTTTCCACCAGACACTAGCGCCGTATACTATATAACGTTCTATACATCTAAGATATAATTCTTTTTGTTGCTTTTGGTTTATTCCCCAATGTATTTTAGTGAAGGTTGACATTTTTAACGTATGTTTTAGGACTTTTTCACGGAGATATTCTATATGTGGAATAAAGGATAATTTAGTATCAAAGATTACTCCCAGTAATCGTAGCGTGCTTACATATTTAAGACTATGATTTTCTATTTTTATTGTGGGTGGTCTTCCTTGGGAAAGTCTATTGCCCGCAGCTATTAAGATACAGAAACATTTTGAGTAGTTTAAATTTAAACGGTGTTCGTTGGACCATTGAGATATTAATTTTAAAGTTGTGTTGGCTATTGTTTCAATTTCGCGTCTTGTTTTTCCTGATATAACTAAGATTGTATCGTCGGCATAAGCTTGAATGTGGGTTGAATATGGGAATTGCAGATTTAATAGGCCTGATATAAGAATATTCCAAAGTAGGGGACTTATTGGGGATCCTTGAGGGCATCCTATTTCTATTGCTTGAGTGGTTTCTTTTGAAGGGGAGACATATGTTAAGGAACGGTTATGAAAAAATGATTTCAGTAATTTATATAGATTAGATGGGCATTTATGTTCTTTTAGATATTTTAAGACAAATGGATACCATAGAGAGTCGAAAGCCCCTTGAAAGTCTAAAGATATAAGAGTTGAATGTTTATCTTCATTTTTATTTTCTATGAGTATATTTTTGAGTTTATATAAAGCATTTGTAGAGGATTTATTGTGGGTAAAGCCATATTGTTGAGGGTGAAATAAGTTATTTTTGTAGAGAAAATGATATAATCTGGAATTTAACAGCCGTTCTAATATTTTACCGAAAATTGAATTGAGACATATGGGTCTATAGGAACGAGGGTTATTAGATGGTTTGTTTGGTTTATTGAGTAATATTAGTTTGGCTTTTTTCCACTGTGTGGGAAAATATCCATATTTTAGTGCACTATTGAAAATATTTAATACAAAATTTGGGTGTGAAGTAAAGATCGATTTTATTAGAGTAGTTGTTATGTTATCTAATCCAGGTGCACTTTTAGGTTTTAATTTCTGTAATATGGCTTCTATTTCATTCTTATTAAATTCTGAATCGTCGGGTTCATTTGGGTCTTCATTAATAGATAATCTAATATTGGCTTGTTCAGGGGAATCTTTTTCTTCGTCATCTTTTGGGAATAAACATATCATGATTTGCCTGATAGAATCTTCTAAATTTGTGGTTAATGATCCATCTTCTTGTAAAATAGGGGGAATAATAACTGGTGGTTTTATCTTTTCAAAAGCTATTTTATATGGTAGTCCGAATATGTTTTGCTTTGTATTATTTGTGCAGAAATTATGAAATGATTTTTCTTTGGCATCTGATATTAATATTTTATATTCTCTAAGGAATTCATAGTATGCATTTTTAAAAGTGTTTCGTAGTTCTATGTTTTTACATCTTTGGTAGCGTCTTCGTAATGCACGTAATTTTTTCCTTTCTATATTTAATTCTTCATTCCACCATGGATGAGCTTTATGATTTGTCTTAACATTACGCATAAATTTATTTCTATATTCTTGTATTTTGTGGTAAAAGATATTTAATATTACTTGCAATTGGAAGGTTGAGTTTATGGGTGTAATACCTATTTGTTTAAACCAGCGTTCGTGTTTTATGGAGTCTATTATTCTTATTTCCCCTTTTTTAGTTAATTGCTTTAACGGTGTTCTTTTTTCGTGAAATATTGAGTAAAATACATATCTATGGTCAGCTAGTGATTCGGTTTCTAATACTTTCCAATAAACTGATTCTGATAATAGATTTGATGAGATTAATGTTAAGTCTATCCAGCTTTTACCATTTACTGTTTCAAATGTTGGTAGTGAGTCAGAATTATTTAATGTTATTAAATTGTTTTGCATAATGAAATCAATTAATTCTTCCCCCCGCTGATCTGTAATTTCTTTACCCCATAAACTACTTTTAGCATTAAAATCTCCACCTATAATCAAATTACTGTATTCTAAATTATGTAAGTCTTCATTTAATTCAAATAGTAATTGTGTAAAATTGCTAGAAGGTGAACAGTATATACAAATTAAAGTTATTTTTTCATTTTTATCTTCTATGTTTACAATTATTCGGTGTCTATTGATTTTAATTGGGAAGGGCATTAATGTTTTGTTTTTAACTATTATTGCACAGAGTGGACGGGTGTCGGATGAAAATACTATGTCGGACATTGAACAGCCTACAATATGGTTATTCGGGGTATAATATGGTTCCTGAATTAATATCACATCTGGGTGGAGGTCAGTAGCTACGCGAGAAAGATTGTCTGCAGCTGCTCGAGAGTGAGATAGATTAATTTGAATAACTTTTAAATTTTGAGCCATGATGATTTACGAATTGAAAACCAATTGCTATGAAAGCTATTTTTTTTTTTTTAGTAAGCAGTTCGCATTCTGCGTCTCTCAATTTGTTGTTTGTATATTGGGCAAGATATTTCATAGAATGTATGGTTAACTGATAGAGAAGTACCGAATCTTTCATTGGATTTGCAGCAGGCAGCACATTTCTTATCTCTGTTGCACCTGCCCTCGTGGACAGTGCTGCAATGGCCACACACCGCCCCATCTGCCTGGCAGAAGCGGCGCGTGTGGCCGTATTGGCAGCACTTTGAGCAACGCACAACATGGAAGAACTCGGCGATGGGACACCGAGTCCATCCAAGTGTTACGAAGGCCTTCTGTTTTAAGGTCTTGTAAATAGCGGGATCCACCTCCAGAACGAACGTCAGTGTCCCGCTGAACCGGTCTGGGAAGACAGATCTGATGGTGAGCTGTTCCTCGGTGAGCTCCAGGCCGTTCTGCTCCTTCAGCTTGAGAAATACATTCTCGCGGGTGACTGAAGGGTCAACCCCCGTGACGCGGAACTGTGGCCTGAAGCGCACCGGGAACTTTGGTGTCAGCAAATCCTTGATGTTCTCGTCGCTCTCGATGGCGGTCTTGAGTCTATCGAGGCCCTCCCGGTTCGAAGCCTGAACACTGACGCCGTTCGCGGAGATGTTCCGAACCGATACGTTCTGGATGTTTAAATCAACAGGATTGAATCGTGTTGTCAGGGCCGTCCAGGTGTTAACGTCCGCCTTGCCATACACAAGGAGTGTTTCCCTGTGTTCCGGTGAAGGTTCCGGAGGCGTGTGGGTTTCGGCCGGTCCCGTTGGGGGGAGCACAAGTGCCGACGAAGGCGCCGGTCCCGGCGAGAACCGAGGCGTACGTCATCGGCACTCCCGGTCCCCTCCGCTCCTGCTGTTCCTGTAACTGGTCCACCCTTCCCTGGAGGTGGGCCACCTCCAAAGAAACGAGGGTCAAAGCATCGCCAATTTCGCTGACATTTTTGTTTAGGTCACTCCACGTTTCGTGGGACAGGCTTTTTGCGTGACGCTTCATCAGCGCGATCAGCGACTCCTTCGTCGCCGCGTAGTGCTTCAGCGCCGACGCCACGACAGGATTCACGCCCGGTGTGGCGTCCAGCAGCGAAGGCACCGCGGTTGACTCGTTCTGGGGATCGTGGTCAGCTGTTCCTGATGCTTCTTCACTCATTTTTGATTCTTTAGGTTAATGTTTACTTTATTTTGCAAATATGAATACTTAAATAGCAGCGATGTTCGATCGTAGGCTTCGGTCCCGTTCAGCAAGAAAGAGAAAGATGAGGTGTTCTGTTTCAAAGCAGATCGTTGATTATATGTTAATTTTTACATTTACAATTATAAACTGTAATGGTATAAGCTATGGAAGGCTGTCTGGACGTTGTGATTAATCTGAATTTAAGTTTTAGAGTCTGTTTTTTTTTCTTTAATGGGGTGAGTGATGTTCGGATAATACTTGTCAAGGGCCGGGATCAAAAATGCAAAATTAACCAATTATTCTGATTCTTTTCCTGAATGAAAGGTATGAATGGAATCGCTAGCGATTCCGCTATGAACTAGTATAGTTTGATCAAATTTCTAGCCAGGGTATCAAAATCTAAATTTGAAAAATCGAGGGAGCACTTTGTTTACTTACTGAACGCATAGACTTCTTCCTCTTCCCAGTCTGGTGCCGCACACGCCGTGGTCAATGGCTACTGGTATGCGAGCCAGCGATAGCTAACGAGCTGAGGTCAAGAGCCTCAGGAGACGCTGCCTTCGGCGCACACTCAGAATGGCCTTCGCCTGTGCTTCCAGCTGCGTATGGTCGCATGCGCAGCTGTGAAGCCGAGGCGGAAGGCCACGAGAGACAAGCGAAGGCGCGGCGTCTCCTGGGCTCTTGACCTAGCAAGGCCGCTGCGCCGCCGCCTCGACCCCGCTCGTGCGGGAAGCCCGCACCGTTCAAGCCTGCCAAAGCTGCTGATCACGCGCACACAGCACGTTCTTGCACGCATATGGGCATCGAGTCGGGGCGCCATGCTTGCAACAGACCATTTGCTGTATTACCCAAGCATCAAAGAGAATGCAGGGATTGGTGTTCTACGCGCCGCACGCGCACGCCTTCCCCGTATAAAAAGATTCGGAGTAAATAACCAAAATAAAGCGTTGACGAACGCGCGTGCAAGATGCTTTTTTAGATTTGCTTTAGAAAATTTTCTACTGCTGAGGCCAGCACGTGCGGCGCATGGAACACCAATTCCTGCATTCTCCTTGATGCTTGGGTAATATAGCAAAAGGTCAGCTTACATTGACATCACATTAGTTGCCACTCTGGTGTTCTTCCGACTTCGAGCGCGCACTTCTGCGGCGATTTCCAACCCCGTAAGGTGTTGTCCAACAGCCTATAGGAAGTATTCACTGGCGGCCACATCCGTGTGCACGACTGCTGAGCGCGTGCTGATGGCGAGCTTCCACAGTTCTTTTGTAACGTGCAATCCGCACCCTCAAGATTGCCGGTTTTAGCAGCCTATTAATGTGGGCTCGTTCAGAGCATGCGCTCTGGACATCACCCACAAATATGGTAACCCAGTGAATATTCTCTATACCAAGAACATTTAAATAGAGTATTGCATGATCTACCCATAAGTGCAAGCGCTTCAGGGATTGGTTTAGGAGAATGGATCGTTTTGCGCAATGTCAAGGAGAATACCGTAAAGTTCCGGAATGAGCACCCATCCATGGTGGAAAGACGATCGGGTAAAATCTGAAGTGGGCGAACTTTCGGGGGTGGGCGTTTAATCGGGTATTTACGGTACTTAAAAAGCTGAAGTAGTTCGAAGAGAAGTAGCTTTATTTGGTTATGATTGTCTCAAATCTCATCTAGAGACCTTCGTTTATTTAAGCGCGGCGTTTCTGGGACCCTTTTCCGGCAGGACAGCGAATAACGCGGTCGTCCCTTTCGACGCAGTGGGTGGCGGGTCGGCGGGCTGCGTGTTAGGCGAACCGGCTGTCTGCCAATCCCAATGTGACCGTCCTGCTGTTGGAGGCTGGTGGCGAGAGAATCGCTGCGACGGACGTGCCTATGTTTGCGCTGCTCCACTTCCACGGTCCCCACGACTGGGACTACCACACCGAACCTCAGAACTACAGCTGCCAGTCCATGCAGGACAAGGCGAGTGTCCATAGCACACAAGCACAAGGGAGCTGTCCACCGGTCAGGACCCCTACTTAGAAGCTCCACTTGGAGTCCACTTAAAACCTCCACTAAAGACCGTCACTATAGGAATTGGTTTAATGATCGTTAAAAGGATATCGTGAGGCCAGGCTTTAAAAAATGCTTGATGAGCGCGTTCTTTTTTGTGTGTGTGTGAAAAAGGCGTTTCCAGACATCAGAATATCGAGATACAAAAATTTATAAAAAACAAAGAACATGCGGACCCGCTGGAGAACTTTCAACATTTAGAAGACCCCAGACCTAGGAACAAAATATGTGTTGCCCACATTTTGTCCCTACCCGGGTAGCACAAGAGTGGGGCCCATGCAGGGCCTACGTGGGCAATGGGGTCTCGGGCAGCCCCTGCGAAACCCACGTTGGTCTCACGTTGGCGCAGCGTGGGCATGCCCAACTTAGGCTGCCCGTGCAATACCTCCTGGGTTCTAACTCGGCCATGCGGGGGTAGGGTTAGCCAAGATAAGGGCAAAGCGTGGGCACGCCCGAGTTGGGATATACCCATGTAAAACCCACGTGGGTCCCACCTCTGCAGTTGGGGGACAAGTTGTGATGATGTGGACTCCTCGGCGGTGGAGCGTGGCATGCCCTGTTTGGGCTGCCGATGTAAAATCCCCGTGGGTCGCACCTGGGCTCTACGGGGCCAAATGCGTTGATGTGGGCTCAACGGCGGCTTAACGTGGGCGTGCCTGATGTGGGCTGCCTGCACGTGAACCCCGGTTCTGCACCAAGACTTGTACGTATAGTTCAACTGCTCTACTCAAGTTACTATAGTTTAGCTACTTTCCTGAGTTGTTTAGTAACTTTTAATTACACTTCTATTTCGGTAATTAGTAGTTTACTTTAAATAGTTTTTCCGAGTACCTTCTAATCGAATTACAAATTACTCTGGAATTTTAGTGGTAGCTTTGATTATCAGCAAACATTCCTGCACTAAAAGATAAGATGTTGGAATATCAGCTGATATTTTCAGAGAAGGGAAGAATGTGTCTGAAAACCCCTGAAATTTCCATGAGCCTTCCATGGCCACAACCCTGCTACGAGGCTGCAATGAGTGGACAGACGCGTGGCATGTGAGGCCGAGTACTGTGGGATTTCCGCCGAAGAGTGGCGTTTCTCTGTGTCCCGAAGCTCAAGGAGACTCGATGCACTTGAAGGAGGTGCTTGTCCCCGCTTTCCCCCAACGTAGAAACTCTCGCACACTACAGGAAGTGTACACACTAAACCCCACACTCAAAGAAGACAAAAAATGCAGATTCTGCTCTGGAGCTCATTTGTGCATTCTGAGCTTGTACTTGTACTTTATTAAAGTATTTTTTCTGGTACTTACCGCGGAAAGTACAACTCCCGTCTTCAAAGTAAATTCCCAACTTAAAAAAAAAAAAGATGTATTGTCATGTAAAACCGCGCTATCGTCTTTCGAGACGTCAACTGGATATTTCTCTGAGTGAAGTAAAGGCGGCTATAAGACCAATACAAATAAGCGCCTTATTAGTTGATTGTGTTAAATAGTTCGTCAGCAAGGGTCATAGCAACTACTTCTGTGACAACTGTGACTTTATCCAATATTTGCCGCCATTTTCGAGAAAAACTGATGCAGCTCTGATTACCCCTGGATCAAATCATACAAGTTAAAAAGCACTGTAGGGGATGAAAGGGCATTATGTAGTTTACTCTGAAAGTACATTACATTTATTGTACTTTAGGTTGAAATACATTGCTCCCGGTGTACTTACGACTTTACTTGAAGTGCATAACCTCTCATTAACATTGTACTTTACTTCAAGTACTTTTTGGATGTACTTCACGCAATACTGTGAACAAGCAATCACTGTCTGCAAAATCAAGCTCAGGCATTGCTAAACCTCAAAGTAGTAAGGTACATCGCGGCGCAGTATACATCATTGCCCAAAAATCAGAAAAAGTACAAAACAATTAGGCATGAAGCATGAACCAGCTTTAAAGCGTTTCTCGTAAAAATACAAGCCGCTTTATATTTGGTTAGCAGAATTTTTCTAACGGATCAAATGATATATGCACTGTATTTTTGCCATAACAAATATATATTAACTTCAAAAGTAACTTGCTACTTTTACGGTAGTTAGTAATTTACTCAATTACTTTCCATTTAAGTAATTTCTATTTTACTTAAATTACTTTTGAGGCCAATACTCATTAACTTAGCTTAATTCCTTTATTTGAGTATCTCGTGCATGTCTGGTCCCACACTCCGTCTCTGCTGGGGGCCAGATGCGATAGGAGGGCTCCGCAGCGGCGAAGATGTAGGCGTGCCCTTGTTGGGCTACCCATGCATAACCCCATGCGGTTCTGCACTCGGCCCTGCAGGGGTTAAAGTTTATGAAGAGGGGGGCAAAACGTATTGGGTATGCCCAACGTAGACTACCTGCGCAACCACAAAATGGAACTTTCCGCTGATGTTGAAAAAATTCACTTCACGCTCTGAAAATTCAACATAGGATCTCGGTTTGATTTGATATTAACGTACCGAGGACTGTAACCTTAGTAAGCGTGAGAAAAATATTCAGGCCTGCAAAACTTTATTACTGACTTACTACTCAGCGCGTGTCGTTGAGAAAGCCCTTTAACATAGTGGTGGGAATTTTTTACGCAGAGTATTTAATTTGTTAAAAATTCGAAGAAGCGCGAACAAAGACAGGGACACAGATTAAACAAGATAAGCGTAAACAGGACAAGCGAGGGATGCCTAAACACGCTCGTCGGAATGTCGTAAGTCTGTGCAGGCTATGTGCATCCCTACTGCCTGTCCAAAATAAGTTTAAATAAAATTGGCATTTTTTGTTTTAGAACATTTGTATATGTACTCAGTTTTTCATGTTCTTATGAAGACGTTTTATTCGTCTATCAAAATGGGAATACTATATCCAGTAGCCACATAGAAAAGTGAGCCATGTCGAATTTGGGGACGCACTTGTAACACCGCACACCGTAGGAAAATTGCTAAATTACCCCAAACAAAATTAGGTTACTGGTGGGACCTGATGTAGGCTGCCCACATGTATGCCCATTGTGGGCCCCACAAGGGCTGTCCACGTGGGCTGCCATCCTGACCCCTGTGGGCCCCACGAGTAGAACTACTGAGTGTCCCACGAGGGGGAGCCCATGGGTGCTGCCCAAATTGGTCCCTTTAGAATCACCCGAGGCAGCTCAGGTGGGCTGCCCAAGTGAGCTCCACGTACGGGCCTTTCAGAGCCCGGTTTGTGCTACTTGAGCAAGCCTCGGGGGTTGCAAGATGTAGACAAGAATGTCATTTCACATCTCCCGTCTTCAATGTCGCTCCTTGATGGATTCTGCAACAGTTTCCCGACTCTGCCGGCACAGACGAGCGATTGCTTGTAAAGTGTGGCCCCGTTTTACTTTGGCCTTTTGAGAATGACCGCATAAGCTGGTTTCTTGGCAGAGGGTGGTGTAATTTAACAAAAGGGCGTAACTAGATGGCGCCTTCTCCGGCGAGTAAAAAATACAAAAAGACGAGTTCGCGTGACAAAAACAATAACAAAGAGAGAAGACACTTTTTTTTTGTAGCCGCTGCTTTAAAAACATTTTGGCAAAGAGTATGAGTGAACGCGAGTGTCCCTGTCGTTGCATTGTTTCAACTCCCTAGCTGTCGGAGCTTCCGTGAACTGCCAAGCAAGAGTGACCCTACAGCAGAACAGACGTTCAAGCCACACCTGCCACCACTGTGGGAACACCACCGGGATCGCGGCCGGCGACAGCGCGGCATTTCTGTGACGCTTTCATCGAACGGAAATCGAGGGATTACGTTTTAGTACGCCGTAAGCACACCAGGTCGGGGCGCGTTCTGAGGCACAATCCAGAGCCGTTTATACTGAGAGAGTTTGGCCTTCTTAAGGAGATTTTGACAGCCTGGCAACCACAGCAGCGTAGTCTGGCAACCGGGGGATGACTACTTCCGTCCGCCATTTTGGGGGCTCTGACTCATAGGAACTCTATGCGATTTCTCAGGAATAAAGAAGACAAAGAAGTAACGCCATTTTGTGTTATAGCGAAATTCGCTGGTTCTAGCGGGCAACAAGCCCGCCCATTGGCCAAACTCTCTGTAAAAACGGCTCTGGGCACAATAGCTGTAACGGACCAGAGCTGGCCCATCTACTTTTATTTTCCAATTAAATTACATTACTGATTACTTTACCTGATCGCGGCTAGAGCGTGTTTAAATTATATTACAAATTACCACAGCACAAAGTAAGTAATTACAATTATAAAAATTACCTATGAAAGGTAATGACCTTACTTCAAATTTACGTATTTATCTCCTTATGCAAAAATCATTTAAAAGTGTCTTACGATATATCATGTTATTTACATTATAAGTATTTTATCTACATCAGCCGCTTTTGAAGTCTTCCAAGCCAGGCATGAAGAGTAGCAAAGCCGATTGTGCGGAAAGAGAGACGAGTGTTGGAGGCGAGAGGTATTGCGGATAATATTTGGGGTAATTCTGCATCGTCTGGTTGTTTAGCACGGGTGGAATAGATATGCATGCGTGCTTCGTTTTCCCTTCCTCTGCGATACCTAAAGGAAAGAATATTAAAAAAGAAAAGACCAGCAGCTGTCAGTTGTAATGTAAATAAACAAATTGCAGCGACCTTTATTTTATGAAGTCCTATAATGCGTAAGATGCAATATTGAAAGATCGTTTTACTTTGTTTAGAATGCAATATAAACCTTTCTGATAAAAGCCTTCATTCCAGTATCATTTCCAGCGTTCGTATACGTATGGCGCGTGATTTGCTCGCTTTGCGAAGCCACGCACATGAGCATGGTGGGCTGTGAAGATCGCACGTTCGGCTGTGTATTTGTAAACACTGAATGGTAGGGGTATTCACGAGGGAGAAATCCCGGATTTCTCGACACGCGCGCATCACGAGATGCAAACGCGAGGCTTTTGCACATCGCAAGCCTGACGTTTTCGTCGTGGGATGCGCGTGCCGGGGAGAAATCCCCGGGATTTCTCCCCGTCGTGAATACTCCATAGACCCTTTTTTAAGCCGCCGCCATCTTGAGAATTACGTCGTTGACGATGCCGCCTAGCGGCTTAAAAGTTCAAATACCGGCTGGTTCTGCAGCTCAGCTCTCTGGTGGGCAACTGTGTGGGTATGGGAAGACTTGGCTAGACCTGGCTATAGGGGCTACAAAAAACTTCGCTGGATCTTTGCCGGTTGAACCGAGCTGGTATCGACAGGCCATCACCTTGCTTCCTCGAAAGAACGAGGACGAAGGCGGTGGGTCGTTTTGATTGAGTTTCGCCGACGAAGGTATATATCAGCAGTTTAATGTAGTCTATGTAGGTAAGTTACCAGCTAAATACTTACGTTTTCAGCTAAATACTATAAGAAAAAACAAAAATAAAAACGCAAAAAAAATTACATGACGAAAAAATGTAAATGCAACTTTTTAGTCTTGGGAAAAGAAGTAACGAATAGCGCAGCTACGTTACCCGTTACTTGAAATTAGTAACATAAGTACGTTACCCGTTTACTGCTTTGATAAGGCAACGAGTACGTTAGTACGTTACCGATAAAATTAAAGCGTTACCGGTTACACCGTTACTTGTGACGCGTTACAGCCAACAATGTTTTCATTCTTTATCCCACTCCCCACCTCTACGTCCGATGCGTTTTTGTTGTTGTTAATGCAGAATAGCAGCATTACTTTGGATACTTCACGCACTTTTCGTCTATGTATCTATCTATCTATCTATCTATCTATCTGGCTATCTAACCTCTTACGCCGCGGGTCGATAAATAAATAAAAAAGACCGGCGCCGGCTGGGATTCGAACCGTTGACCCTTTGATCAGCAGGCAGACGCGCTAACCACAGAGCTATGAAGGCAGTTTTTTTTTTTTTTATCAAAAATGTTTATTTACATGGGTATATACACGAGAACACTATATACAATTTACATTATGTACAAAGCGTCAAAGTAACAAAAGAATTGAACGGTTATCAACTTATACAAGGAGAGTGTTACTGGAAATATTAGAAAGCTCGGAAATAATTGGAAAACAAGGGATGTACAGCACTACATTTTCGCTCTACAGGGAGTTGGCAAAGAGGGCCCTAAAGTGATAAAATTCTGGTCTTGTGACACAGACTCATATGACGTCAGGTGAACGACTGATGCCTTCTATGGCTTGCTTCCATTCTTCATTATCTTCGCAGCATGCAAGCATGCTCTGACAAACAAATGTGGCAATGTTCTTAAAGTTCACCCAAGACGGTTTGGCAACCCCTCCGTCCGTATCTACTTTCCGTGTCTTCCACAGGCTATATAAACCTAGCACAACTAATGTGTCGAGAACCGTATCTAACTGGTCTCCGAAATGTAGGTAACGGAAATTACTTTCTTCGACTTCAAAGTCTTTCTTCACTGTCCTCTTGAAAACGTCCCAGAAAAAGACTGCATCAACACAGAGCACAAATGCATGGGTGAATGTCTCAGTTGTTTTGCAGAGCCTGCAGTTTGTGCTCCAAAATACGTCAAATCCCCGTGACTCTCGCCACTCTTTTACAGGTATTGTCCGCGAGTGAAAGCGAAAAAAGAACGACTTGCACTTCGGTGGAATGGGCAAGCGTTTGACTCTTTTTAAAACATCAGTATTGCAGTTAGGGGGAGCAGCAAATACACCCAATCGGTACAGTGGTTCTGGAAACAAAGAAGTAAGTAGACATGTAAGTAACTTCTTCTTGGAACATGTCTCTAAGAAGTCACTGGAAAACCGTGCTCTCAGGAAATCAATGGTGTCTGCTACCTCTTTGTAGAAGCCGCGTAAAGTGATCGTTTGGCTCGATGACTCTGTATTCACTGCTGTCCCTGTGTACTTTGATAAGAAATATGTTTTACACGTTTCTAGAAACGGGTGCTGTGTGGTTCGATAAAATTTCCATCTTGCCATTAGCTGTCTAACAAAGATATGGCCAAGACCTAGGCCGCCATCCTCCGTTCGTCGGAAGAGGTTTGATCTCCGCATGGGCTCGTAAGATGAATTCCAAATAAACAATGCAAAAATCCTGTTAAACCTGTTAACTGTAAGTCTAGAACAGTGCATGACCTGAAGAATGTATGTTAATTTTGATAAAAGAAATATATTGCAAACGGCAACTTTGCCAAACGTGGAAAGGTATCTTAGCTTCCATATACGAACGGCTGACTTGACTTTGGATTCTAAAGAGTCCCACATGGGTTTCGGATTGTCCATGGCATTCAGTGGTACACCTAAAAGCTGCGGCTTGTTCGTTGTCCACTCGATGTCGACGAACTTGGCAGGTGTTGTACCCCACTCCCCGCACCACGAACCACTACTTTTATCCTTATTCACCAAAGCACCAGACACAGGGCAGTAGTCGTCGACGTGTGACATAGCTGTTACGATGCTTGGTTTGTTGGAGCAGATCAGGACCAAGTCGTCCGCATAAGCCAGGAGTTTTACTTCACATGCATGAAGGCGAAACCCTTGTATGTTTTTGTCATTGATGATGCTTCTGCAGAGAGGCTCTAGGTAGATATTGAAGAGTAGCGGCGACAGTGGACAACCTTGGCGTACCGACCTTCGGACTAGAATAGAATTTGTCAGAGATCCGTTTAGAAGTAATTTTGTCGATATGTCCTTGTAACAAAGCTTTACGCCCTTTTCAATAATTTCGCCGAAATTTAGGTGATTTAAGAGCGCAAAAAGGAAATAGTGGTCCACTCTGTCGAACGCTTTTGCGAGGTCAAGTTGTAATATAGCTGCAGAGTCTTGTGTCCGTTGGCATATCTCCAACATTGATCGTACTGTGTGGAGATTAGTTTGTATGTTTCTTCCTTGATGGAACATGTCTGATGATCACCGACGACTCGACTTATTACTGTTTGAAGTCTACCAGCCAGCACTCGAGCAAAAATCTTATAGTCACAGTTCAGGAGACTGATAGGTCGATAAGCTTCAATCCTTTGCAGCTTGATTGGGTCTTTGAATTTAGGAATAAGTATGGTATGTGCCTTCCGAAACGACGGTGGCAAGGTATCCTCGGCGTAAGATTCTTTGAAAACGTTGCAAAGAATTGGTGTTAGTCTTTCCTTCCATTTTTTGTAGAAGCTTGCAGGCAATCCATCAGGACCTGGAGCTTTATTGCTTTTCATTTCGGTGATGTTTTGCATAATCTCTTGTATTTCAAGGGGAGAATTTAGTTTTTCCTTTGTTTCATTTTCTAAGCTGGGTAATTTTGCTATTATTTCACGCAGCCGTGGATGGGGAGACTTAGTATTTGTTGCAAAAAGATCGGTGTAGTGAGAGACGAATGCACGCTGAATATCGTTTTCATTTGTCAATTCTTGACCATTTAGTTTTATCACTGACACCGACTTTTTCCGAACATACTCTCGTTCAGCATGAATGTTTCTCTTCGTGGGTTGTTCACCTTCAATTAGTTGTAGGGTGCGAGTCCTTACCGCAGCTCCTTCATATCGCTTCTTGTCGTAATCTTCGATTTGTTTCTTAATGTTTTTGATTTCATTCTTATACATCCCTGGCTGCTGGCATTCAAGATTGTATAGGTATAAGAGGTCTCCATTTAAGCGCTTCTCTTCTTTTTTTCATAATATCTAATTATCGAAGACCTCTCAATCGCTAGTTTCCGTATCCTCATTTTAAACAGATCCCAACTTTGGCACCACCCGGTTTTGACTTGTTCAAGGTCATGTATGAGACCTTCTACTGCATTTTGAAAAGCATTATCTCCTAACAATGTTTCATTCATTTTCCAACATTCCCATGACTGCGGCCTTTCCGTTCTTCGTTTTCGATCCGAACCTACGCTGACAATGACCAGACAATGATCTGAAAAATATGTAGGGATCACATTGTAGTTACTAAGCGCTCTACCAGCCGAACCAGGTACGTAGATTCGGTCCAAACGCGCATGTGATGAACCCTGAAAGTGTGTGTATTGGAGAACGTTCTGTGTTGTACAAACATCTATGAGGTCGCAATCCCTAACCAGAGCTCGGAGAACGTCTACACTTGGGTCCGTAATTTTCTTGTTCGGAATTCTGTCCCTGACATTCAAAACACAGTTAAAATCTCCGAGCACAATAACATCGAATCTCGTATCGGCATGTATCCTCACTTGATTAAATAAGTTTTCTCTTTGCGCTTGGTCATTGTAAGCATAAACAACGACTATGCGGCAGGGGTTTCCTTGTATAAGGGCATTAGCAACTAGGAGCCTTCCCGCATCTGCACCTTCGATTAAACTGCACATTCGATAGTCAAAACCTTTTCGGAACAAGAGCGCACATCCAGCCGAATAATCAATTGCTGGGCAGTGGTAGATGTCGTATGAGCTTGCCCATAGGGTGTTTGCCGAGAACAGAACATTTCCTTCAGAAACTTTAGTCTCTTGGAGTGCTACTATGTCGATGTTGTGCGGTTCTAAAAACCGAAACAGCTGATATTGTTTTTTGCGCGAATTTATACCTCGAACGTTAAGAGAGCATATGGTGAAAGTACTCAACTGGGTGGTGCCAAGGTTGACTGTGGTCATTTACACGTTGGGTTCTGATCTGGTTAGGTTGATTTTTTTCCGCTCCTTAAACTTCGACTTTCCCCGCTGTTCTTGTAGGTCCATGCGCCCTCGTTCGTCTTCTCTAACGACGAGGACATCTTCAGAGCAGCAAGGTTCCTCAGTCGAAAGGGCTTCACTTGTGTCCACCTTCGCCTTCTTGCTCGTCCTCTCGTCTTTTCCCTCATTTGAAGTAGGCGACGTTGATTGGACGGACAACTTTCTTGCCTCCTTGGCTTTGTTGGTGGAAGTGTCATCCTTGGTTCTAGTTGGCGTTTCTTGCGTTAAGGCAACCTCCAGACTAGGCTTGGGTGCTTCTTCATGTTGACCCGAGGGCCCTTCACCTGAACTGGAGGTATTTTCGTGGGATTCCTGAGACTCACCCGTTGGTTCCGAGTCTTTCGTGAACATCTCATCGACGTCCATGATGTGCTCGCTTACATCAGCCGTTGGAGAGGCGTTACCTTGTAGCTTAGATGCATAGGTAACAATGCATTCCTCGGTAGAATGGCCAAACCGCCAGCACTGCGTGCAGCGTGGGGTCGAGCACTGCCTGCGGATGTGGCCAATCGCTTTGCAGCGCAGACAGAGCGGAGGTCGTCCGGGAATGACCACCAGAGTGTTCACTCCGTAGATGTTGAGCGTGTGTGGGACCTTGTCAACCGTGAGGTGGTCTTTGAGGGCGAGGGTCACTATTCGGGTCAGGGTGTCTGTTTCTTCGAGATCTGAAAATCTCCACTTCTCTCTTGATATATCTTTAACCGTTCCAAACGGTTCCAACACCTTCTTGATTTCATTGTCTGGAAGCTGAGGTGGTAGCCACAGTAGCTTCATCTTGATTTCGTCCTTGGTTGGATCAATCACAAGGCACCTTTTCTGCTTGATCTCAAGTTCTTCGCATGCCTTGATTTTGCATTTTGCGGCTCCGTTGGCGAAGACAGCCATCCAGACATGGCTCATTTGATATGGGCCTAATGCTATTAGTTCAGTTCGCTCAATCATCGAAAAAAGAACTTCCTTGAAGTCTGTTGCCTTGTAGGGCCTTCCGGACATGTCCGCATGAAGAAAGAGGGAGTTTGTAACTAGCATACCTGTCGGTAGACGTGGAAGAATGATACGATAATCCTTGGACTGCTTGGAGCATTCCACTGCCTGTTCATTTACCCGGTCAACAAGGACCGTCATGCTGCTCTCCTTGGAGCTCATCTTGCGTCTTCCTAATTCGCTGCCTTCTTTGCAGCGGGTCCCAGGGCCACAAGGGCCCCAGTAAGTGACTTAAAATCGGAAGGCGAAAATTCGGGCGTTCAATGGCGAGCACTTCTTCTTCCTCTCAGCTATGAAGGCAGTCATTCAACGCACTCTAAACACTTGTTTATATCTTACTAGGACGCGTTTACAGCGCTGTCACAGCTACCGGTGCGCGCGCGTTCCATGCACGAGGGCTCATTCCGCTCTCGTGAGCTCAGCACTGCCCCTAGCTCACCCTCTCCCGCGCTCGGGAGAGGGTGATGTAGCGGCGTGCTCAGCCTCACGAGAGCGGAATGAGCCCTCGTGCATGGAACGCGCGCGCACCGGTAGCTGTGACAGCGCTGTAAAGCGCGTCCTATGGTAAAGATATAAACAACCGTTTAGAGTACCGTTGGTTGAGACTAGCTGAGACGCCAGAAAGTCTGGTCGGTACCATTTTGAGTGTTTGTGCGTATGGCGCGTGCTTTGCTCGCCTTCCTAAGTGACACAAACGCACGTGCTGGGCTGCGGAGATCGTGCGCAGGGCTGTGAAAGTGTCAACAAATTTAGAATCGCCTCAAGAGTGGGCTGGCGTATCTAGAGTGTGCCGGCCACCTGACGAACGCGCATAACTCCGCACCGTTTGATGCTATTCGCATTAACGTAGATAATCATTCCCAAAGGATGGGTTCTGCTGATTTTTCTAACTAAAATTTACCATGGTTTTGTATAAGCACGCCAATATATCAAAGAAAAGAAAGTAATCTCCGTATTTTTATTACCACCGGCCGAGAGGCTTACCTAAATTACAACAAAAACATGCTAATTGCGCGTAATAAATTACCTTATTTCATCATTACAAAAGTAATTTAATTACTGTGATTTCATTAAACTAATTTTATAACTGCCCACCTCCGCAACAGACTATTGTGGCTCTATATTTCTGCCATTGCTCAGTGGGTCAGATTTTTTATAAATTCGGCACGTGTCTTTCGAGGGAGTCTCTAACACGAGGTACGACCAAGAAAGCAGCGTCAAACGGCTATGCTACTTCATGCAGGTCAATCCGTGGCCCAGGGGCAAAGTGCTGGGCGGTTGCAGCGTTCTCAACTTCATGATGTACGTTCGAGGGAACAAGCGAGACTTCGACTCGTGGGCCCACGACTACGGCGCCCATGGCTGGTCATACAAAGAGGTGCTGCCCTACTTCAAGAGCATCGAAACGTTCAACGTGCAGGAATTCGCCGACAATGGTGGGTCAAAGAACGAGCAGGAAAGAAAGTACGAGCGGATCCGTATACAAGAGCGAATGTCACGCTTCGAGTGTGCCACGTCGTGGATCAATTAAAGCGTCGTTCGAGAAAACGTTTCAGCGCTTATAGAGCTCCGGCTTTATCAAACTTGTGACGAAACTAAGTACAAATTCGCTTGACATTTTTGTGCACACGAAGCAGTGCGTTCGCACACACACACACGCACACGCACACACACACACACACACACACACACATCACACACACACACACACACGCGCACACACACACACACACACACACACACACACACACACACACACACACACACGCACGTTACAGGCCCTAAATGTCCAGTAAAGTTCACCAGACAAGTCCACCACATTGACGATAAGCCGCTATATGCCGCCGCTGCCGCTCTTCCTGCGTTTAGTTTGGCTCACTTTTGTTTACGGGCCTCTTCTTTCTCCGGGTCGTGAACATTCTTCGCTGGCATCCTGGCGTTGCTCGTATAGCCCGCTCTCTTATATGTTCAGGAGTTCCCGAGACAAGAGTACTGTGTGTTTCCGGCTAGGGCAAATAAACTATGCATCGCAGAAATCTCTAACTCCGCAAGAATGTGACGCTAGCGGTTGGGATAGAACACGAAAGCTTGAGAACATGACGTCATCTGGATGATGGATCAAAAGATAATCGATAAACACAAATTTCTCTTTCAGCAGACGTTCACCTAAACCTAATATTCATCGAACAAAAAGAAAATCACTCTGAACGCCTTTAGCATCTATTTTAGTGAAAAGAATTTGTCAGCAAGAAAGAAAACAATATCCTCCTTCTCGCTGACAAGTGCCCTTTTAAACTGAGTAAAGTCCTACAAGCGTCCAGAATGTCAGTTCTTGTTTTGACAATACTAGGCTTATGTGGACGTCCGCTCATAGAGAATATTGGTTCCTTTAGATGCGGAGCATCTCATTGCTACTCGGGTCTATGTCCCGCGGCGTCGTAGTCCGCACTCACATGCGTGCGCGCCCCTCCTTCCCTCTCCAACAGCTGCGCGGTCGCTCTCTCCGCGCGCTCTCTGCCAGAGCTGCGTGCACTTCGCGTGCGATCGTTGCTACTCACACCGCGCGCGCATGCGCAACTCTCCTCCTCTAGACTCCTCTCCTTCAAGTGCGAATACAAGAAGGGTAGCGCGCTGCGCGCGTTCTCCGGGAGGAGCAGGAGTGATAGTTTTGGGCGCGCGGGTCGCAGCGCCACGCCAGGGCTTTCCCGCAACTCTGCGGCTGTCGAAGTCAGCAAGGTTTCGGCCGCCTGCAGTCCGCCGCAGCCCAAATCCGGCCGGCCAGAAGAAATCAGTCAAGAAAAGAATAAATTAATTACGATCCGCGATGCTCCGCATCACCCCATGGTTCCCCTCGGGAAGATGGTGTTTCATTTAACCCTCTTTGATCCAGGTAGCGTCAAGTTCTCAAACGTTCGCGTTCTATGCCACCTGCTAGCGTCGCTTTCTCACGGAGGTCGAGCTTTCTGTGATGATAGTTTAGTCACTCGGGCCGAAAAACACGGAGCTCTTTCTCGGATTTCCTGTACTCTGTCGAGCTTCTAGAAAAAGTAGAATTTCCTTCGCAAGCCGCCGCCAGCCAGTCCAGTTCCTCCCCGGTCGCGTGAAGGGCGCGCCGCCACCTGCTAGTTTCTTGCATTCCAGCAAGATGGCGCCGCATCAGCAGCGCTCCCTCTGGCACCCTTACTTCTGCTGTGATGCGCTAGCAGTCTTGGCTAAGTTACTTTTAAAAGGTAATTCGTTACAGTTACAGTTCCTTTCAGAACAAAGTAGCGACCTTACCGTTAAAGTTACCGCAACAAAAGAGTAACTCGTTACAGTTACATTTTAAAAAGTAACGATGTTACTTATCAGTTAGTTTTCTATAACACACAAAAAATTAGGAAAAAACTAGAAAACGCCTCCTCGCCAAGGTTTCTTTCATAAAACTAAAAATTACGTTTTTTACTTCATATTGTAACTTAGCAGCAGTTGCTTCTCGGAATTAGTGCTTGAAAGTTTCCACGCCAGAGTAGTGGTGCAAATCAAAATACGAACACATGCGCAGTGCGGAGTAGTGGCGCTAATCAAAATACGAAACATGCGCAGTGCCCTCCGCGTGGTTCACGGTTGCATTCGCCCGATTATAAAGCGTTTGCACAGAAAACAACAACAACAACAACAACAACATAGATAGTGTTTCAAGACACTAATATGTAAGTGTTCAGTCACAAAGTACAAGCGCGTGCGTAAAGATAACTAGATTTTGTTTTCATCAAATCTACACGTGGCTATATTCGGGTCGTGACTCGCGAGAAAGAACTTTTTCACAAATTTGTGCAAGGCGAACTTGATACTCGAAGTGTCGGAACAGACAATTTGGAAAGTGCAAGGAATAGCTAGATTGTACTCGTTCAGTGATATATTATTCATAAAAACTGGAAAGTAACGACAAAAGTAACGTCGTTACTTTCATCGTTATCTCGAGAAAAAGTAATAGAACTACAGTTACAAGTTACATTTTTTTAAAGTAACTCGTTACAGTTACAAGTTACCAAAAAGTAACGAAGTTACAGTAACGCGTTACTAGTAACGCGTTACTACCCAAGACTGCGCGCTAGTCTCTCTGCCGCGGTTAACAGGCAACCCACTTGGTCACGACGACGATCACACACCACCGATCAGCTAAAGCCCCTTCATATTTTACGATCAGCTGGCATTAAGTGCCATATACGGCTACCGCTGAAGATTTTAGCTAGTTTTTCGTTTCGAAAATGCTGTGGAACTACTCCTTATCATCTGATTTACTTGAATTATTCGCTCATTGTTTCGAAGATGTGTTTCAGCCTTCAAAAACCAGAAAAAGATATAAAATAAAGATTCGGAAGTTACTTTGAACGACTAATTTTTCGCCGGCTCAATATTTCGCGATTTAGGTCGAAGCTTAAGTTTTGGAATAAGTTCGTGGGTTTTAATTTTCGCGACGCGGTGGGATCTCAATATAGATTCCAGTCAGACTTTTGCTCGTTACTTAAGAAATGTAATGGATTGCAATTACAAATTATCAAGCCTCAAATGTAATGTATTACCGTTACAAATTACTTTCGCGGAAAAGTAACGGATTGCTTTGCTCGTTACGTTACAAATCACTTTCACGTTACTTTTTCCGTAGACTTATCCAGGAAACAATAGAAACAATTTTGACATTTTTCAAAAAATGTTCCGCAACAGCACTTCTCCGTTCTCATACGCCAGTATTATAATAGTCCTTGTGAAAAAAAAATGAATTTAAGAGAAAGTGCGTAGCTGTACTCCGTTCACCTGTACGCTGACAAGGCGACCGAAGGCTGCAACCACACCCGCCATCCCGGTAGCTTACGGCCTCCGGAAATGATCCCCGGAATTGTGCAGACAAAGCCTAGCGGCGCTCATGCTCGGTAGCAGCGTCTACCTCCGCTACGAAATTCGAGCAAAAGCGATCTACGAAAGCTCCTCATGATGGTGCTCGCTTTATTCGCAAGAAAAAAAACTTGGTTCTAATGTTACATCGTATAGCCAATGCAGAATGCTGGTGTCCCAGCTTACGTTGATGTGTTTCCGTAGATTAGAGTTTGTTGTTCTTGCTGACGACAATGTGTTTTTTGACAAGCAAAGTATGCACTGAAAGTCTAGGTTTCCGTACTCCTTAATGTCCTGAATTTTGAACATCTCATTAAGAGATGACCATGATGACTGCGGCCACTCCATGACCGAAAACTCGACCAGTCAAAGAAAAAGTGTCGGTTACGGGTTATCTGGCGTTCACCGGTTTTCACTTGCATACCAATGTTCGTGGAGGCCGGGAGAGGGAGGGTATGGAGTGTAAGAGAAGCGGTTGCCATCGGTCTCACAAAACAATAGAGAATCACACCACTTTTACGCGTTCTCTCTCCCTCTCTCTCTCTGTAAGAACTCCTTATGGCCTAACCCCTACCCCCCCTCCCTCCCTTTATGTCGACAGTTGACTGTAAACTGAGGAGTGGACTCGACCACCATGCCCAGACAAGTAAACCAAAAGAAGTATCGTCCGTACCTCGAAGACGATGCCCTTAGCCTCGCGCTCGGGCGCTTTTCAGCCGTGCCTCAAGAGCGTGCTAGGAATACAGTAGCGCACATCAAAGACAAAGATAATTGGACCGCCTCACGCGAGGGTACTAGTACGTCGTCTGTACGCGAGTTGTGAACCTGCGAATTGAGGGGGTACGGACCCGCGTTTGACGTCTGTGCAGGTGGCGGGAGACGTCGAAGAAAGCTGATAAAGAAACTTTTGCTGATAAAGAGAAACTTAAAAGGTACGGGTTTCGCGGACCAGTGTCAGCTATCATTTCATCGTATCTTGCTCATCGTAAACAATATGTTCATATCAACGGGTACTCTTCAGATATCCAACCTATAATATCTGGCGTTCCACAAGGCAGTATTTTAGGCCCTTTTTGTTCAATTTATATATTAATGACATCGTGAACGTAGATAAAAATACCAAATATATCATCTATGCTGACGATACAAGTTTGTTTTTCACAGGTGTTTGCTGTGATGACTTAGCACATAGGGCGAATCAAACTCTGCAGAAGTTTAGTAGTTGGAGCCAAGCTAACGCTTTAAAGATCAACGTGAACAAGACTAAGGCTATTTTGTTTCAACCGAAGAATAAAAATGCAGCTATTACAAGAGATATCGTTTTGAATTCGAGAAAAATAGAAGTTTTGTCCAGTTTTAAGACTCTTGGAGTTGTTTTCACGCAACATATGACTTGGGATGAACATCTAAACCATATCTTGATAAAGCTGTCACGTGTGATTGGCATAATGTATCGTCACCGCTCTATTTTGCCAAAAAATGCTAAATTGTTAATCTATAACTCGTTATTTCTTTCACATATACATTACTGTCACCTCGTCTGGGGAAATACTACAATGGCAAATTTGAACAAGATACTTATGCTACAAAAAAGATGCTGCGAATAATATGTAATGTTTCATATGATTACCCTAGTAAACCTCTGTTCGCTAAGTTAAATTTAATGCATATTTACAATATATATAAATATAGGTTATGTCTAAGTTATAGGTCTGAAATGAAAAATAATGTTGTCAATCTTAGTGAACTAGCATCCTTGTCACTGAAATTGGCAACATATCACACTCGTAGCCTAGACAACTGGAAAGTCCCCAGTTGTAGAACAACATATGGTGAGCAAATGCTATCCAATGTGCTTCCGACCCTACTTAATTATCTTAATACTCATAATATTGATCCTTTAACATCAACAGTAAAATATATCAAAGAATTTTTTTCTTGTAGAGTGAATTGCATAGCAATGAGTTAAGTAAATATTCCACTCAATGCCCTCATTTATAAGTTACAGTTATATCCGTTGAGAATGAATTTAGTGAATGAGTATAGTATTACATAGTCGTGCTATATATCTTGAATCTTGAATGTCTTGAATATCTTGAACCCTTGAATTTGACTTTTTTATTTTTTAGTAAACCGTCTGTTAGCAGAGCTAATTTATCTGCTACATTGGAATGTTGTACATTGATTTACTGACCTGCGTATTTTTTTATTTTGTTTGTTTGTTTACAAAGTGATGCATTTCTTTTGTGACCTGCCGCTGTTGCCAATTGGGGAGGGGGCTCAGGACTCGTCAAGCTGCACAAATGCAGCTTTTTTCCTCAGTCCCCTTCCATCATGTACTTGTACTTGATGGAGAAATAAACATTATTATTATAAGTTGGAAAGAGTGAAACGGTGTAAAAAAAAACACTAAGAGCCGTCTTCAGCCCGGAAGAAGAATAAAAACACGATGAAAGGCGATGGAGAGCCTACTTGGCGTTGTCTTGCTTGATATTTTCTTTTGTATATTCGTACATGCCTTGCGGTTCTAGTGACCGGTCATACAAAAAATCGTGTTTTCTTTTGGCTAGTCTCCCTTCTTGATGTTTTATATTTTGTTGAACTTGCTATCCTCATGCTGCTGAATGTTCTGCTCGTATTGCTGCAAATTACTATATTATGTTCATATATTTTTAAGAAGTAACGAGTAATTAAAATAATCCGTTACCAATACTTTGTAACGAAATTACATTACGAATTACTTCCGTAAAACAGTAACGTGGCAAATACAAAATACTTGAAAAAATAACGGATTACAAGTAATCCATTACTTGCAAAGGATTCCTTCCCAAATCTGTGCCTGGAACGCGTCTCCGACTGGCGTGTTTACGGCGTCCAAAAAAGTGGCCCCTCGATTTCCGCCTGATGACGTCATAGAAGTGTCATGCTGTCGCCAGTCGCGATCCTGGCGGCGTCCCAATAGCTGTGGTGTATATGGCAGACGCCTGTTCTGCTGCAGGTCGCTCTTAAGTGTGGCAGTCCACGGAAGCTTCGGCAGCCGGAAGTTGGGACGTAGAGTGGGACGCCGTGACGACAGCGACACTCGCGTTCGGTTGTGCCACTCTTAGCTTCTCGTTAGCATTCCTCCGACCAACCACCAGGATCGCGACATGCAGTAGCATCACACTTGGGCTTCTGTGACGTTATATGTTGCAACTTCGGGACCATTCTTGATGTATGGGCAACACAGGACGCTAAACACGCAGTCGATGACGGCTCCGATCACCATACTATGCGGAGAGCAGTCGTCTGCTTCTTGCGCAAGGGTTACGCTGACGTCAGAACAACGCCGAGTTCTGATTGGCTTTGATTGAAGGATAGGGGGTAGACCTCAGTGCAAGATGCCTTGAGGTCTACCCAGTATTATTTTGTTTCCAATTAGCCAACAAGAGCTTGGCGTTCTGACATCATCCCAACCCCTATACAAGAAGCAGACAAGCTTGCGCTAGGCATGCCTTCGACAACCCTTTGCCGTCTTATGAGCCTCCAGCGTGCGCACGCATGCCAAAGCACGGCGGAAGGCAAGGAACGTGTGCTTGGAGGTTAAGCATTCAAAAGAGACGCCATTTCGACAGCGAGAAGGTCTGTCTGCCTTTGAAGATTGGCGACACAGGTTCACGCCGGCCATCTAATCATGTATGTGCAGGTTATCACGGACACAAGGGCGAGCTGCCGATCGGTTACCCCAATACTAAGACGGTTCTTAGCGATGCATTCCTCGAAGCAGGCAAGGAATTGGGTTACGATTACGTCGACTACAACGGTCCTACGCAAACGGGCAAGTATACTCTCCCTCAAGTCATACACCTGTGGCCGGACTATCAGATAAGAACAACGGAGAAAGAGGAAGACCTAAAACGGGACCCA
Source organism: Ixodes ricinus (assembly GCA_037355805.1). Classification (NCBI taxonomy): domain Eukaryota; kingdom Metazoa; phylum Arthropoda; class Arachnida; order Ixodida; family Ixodidae; genus Ixodes; species Ixodes ricinus. The sequence continues at coordinate 5,092 of JAZHYW010011547.1, read as the reverse complement.
TATTTCCGTTAAAAGTTTCAGAAAAGCAAATAGCTTTTGAATAAGCTAACGGTCAGTTCTTTGACTGCGGCATCTGGTTCACACCACTAACGCTACGTTTAAGCGAAGACTAAGCATTCAGCGATGCTTTGTTTTCTTTTTTGCAGTAAAAACACATCTTTTTTCTCTCGGACACGCTGTAGTTTGTCTCGACTTTGGCACTTATTTATGCTTGGAAACTAGCATGAAAGTATAAACAAAACGTTTTCACAATGCTTCGCTCGCTGTCGATACTTCAGTTGATACCGCCTACTTCTCAAGTTCAAACTGAAGATGAAATTTATTTATTTCAAGAACATTCACGCAGAATGCATGATATTTGTGAGGGGGACAACAATATGAGTGCTCTGAATACGAAGTTTGGATGAGGGTTCTTGTAGTAGGTGAGCGTGAACAGTGGTGCTTTGTAATAGAACTTCTGCAAGAAAGCAAGGTAGCGGGGGGGGGGGGGGCTATGTTTTTGAATTGTTTCCGCTCCTTTCCAGAATAATATTTCCTTGTCCACGAGGGTTCATTCGAAGAAAAGCACCTGCACAGACGAAATATGCCGTCCAGATTCCTAAGCTTTTCGCACACCGAACAAATATAGATTACGACAAGTGAAGCGGTTGTCGTACGCTTGCGATGGCACGCTTTCCAAATATAATCACATGACGTGATTTGCTTGCATGATGCGCAGGTTTCTCACGGATTCAGGTAAATGTGAAGGACGGCCAGCGCTACAGTTCGAGTAAAGCCTTCATTCAACCTATTGTGGGGAAACGGAAGAACTTGCATATCTCTCTGCTCAGCCTGGCTACAAAGGTAAGATTGCTGAGATGGCACGAGATCGTCCTTCCTATCTGGAATCAGCTGCCTCAGCCACCGACAATAAACTCCTTGTATCATTGTGTTTGACAATACTATACAGAGATTGTTTAAAACAAGGTGTAGACTATGCACAGCTAATATTTTAGGCTTGAAACTAATGGTTAGTTTACACATTTGCGCTCGATTGTGCTGAGTGCGTTGCATTATCTTGTACTAGTTTAACACACTGGCACACTGGCGCCATCTGTTGGGTAATCCTGGAACACTTTGAACTTGTATATAACTATAAGCATAGAGTGTTTACGAGATCAAATCTACGAGATATCTATGAATAATCGTTTATAACGTTGTCAGAATTACTTTCGAGCCCGTGCGTGGTGAAAGAAGTATGAGTAAAAAATTCAGTTATTAAAAATATGTACGCAGGTCTATAGTTTTCTTAATATATGCAGGTCTATATTCAGGGACATGCTAGCCCTTCATAAGAAAGGTAGCGACTTTGTCCTCCTCTGGCACGCACATTTTTTTCGTTCTTTTTTGCTTTCTCGCAGTCGCCCACCATAATGAATAGTAGGCGGCGTTTCTACAGCTGGTTTGTAGGTCAGAGCGTAATGGAAGGCTAAAAGACACGTAAACGCCTACATGCAGTCTAAAAGCGAATTTTCGCGGTGCGAATTCAGAATTTTATTGGATTATCTGCGAAGAACAGTCGCAAAGAAAGGCTGCGTAGAGTATGACGTCATGCTTTTGGCGTTCCTTGCTTCAGGCCTTCGGCTTGTAGCATCCCGTCTGCTGTGAAGACAGATGTTCTCTTCCATTTTCTTCCTCGTCCCTCTTCTCCGACGCGCACACTCTTTGATCTTTATTTTCACGACGGTGACACAACGCCGCACAGGTGCATAATGACCGACGTTTTCTCCTTTATTCAACGCTCATCTCTTTCTCTCTCTCTCTCTCTTCTTTTTGCTCTTCCGCAGTGACCCGCCATCATGACCATCCCTGGATTACAAGCGCTAACCTCGGGGGTCGTTCCTTTTCCGTATAACGGTGCTTTAGGTTCTCAGAGTGATACAATAGTGGAACGACAAAGCGGCTGCGCGTCCTCAGCCGACCACCCGTTTGTAAACAGCGATCCATCCCACAGACTTTACCAAACGAGTGGTCTGGCAGGCACCGTTTTTAGCGCTCGTGCGTATGGCGCGTGCTTTGCTCGCTTTCCGAAGCCACGAACACGCGCATACTGGGTTGTGGAGGCCGCACGCTTGACTATGGATTTGTAAACCTTGGAGCTGGGCATCTGGCCGCTGTCATATGTATCCGCATGTGCGGGCGAGCACGTAAATCTGAAATCCTGCAAACGTTACGTTCACGATGACATGCTGCATGGGATTGCACGCGTAGGGCTTAAGCCGAGGTGCCACGTTTGTAATTGAGTTTTTCTTCGCAGCTCCGCCACTTTGGTTCCCCTGGCACTGAATGAAAAATAAATATTTAAATTTCACCGCGTTTAAGTGGAAGCGGTACGAGCGATAAAATGAAACCTCTGAACGAACCAAGTTCATGAACATGTTAGTGCATCGCACTCATTTCCCGGCTTGGTTCTGGACGCAGATTCTGTTCAAAAAGAAGCATGCGTACGGAGTTAAGTTCGAGAGAGGCGCCGAAGACCGTAAGGTGCTGGCCAGGGAGAAGTAATTGTGTCATGCGGCGCCATCGGCACGGCTCAGCTCTTGATGCTCTCGGGAATTGGACCGGCGCATCACCTGAAAGAGCTGGACGTGAGTTAACTTTGACACGGTTTAAGATAGCTGGAAAATAACTTGAAGTCTTTCATTCAACAATGCCCCAGCAAATATCGCATTTGAGATCGAAAGGTGTCACTTCGCTAATCGGCATTGATGAGCTTCTCGTGAACCTCCAGGAAGATGGTTTTGCAGGAGCTAAGCAATCTACATGATGTCTCACCTAATGTGCAATCTAAGGGAATTCTGTTTCCTCGGGCAGACCTTAACTACGTTTTGATCATACTCTTTCACCCTGTACCGTAACGTATTTCAACGAAACCAACAACTTTGGAGTAGACGTAATGGCACTGGGACGCCCATCAGTCTAACATAAGCATTCCTATTTTAGAAATCTGATTAGACTAATAAAAGGCGCCCACATATAAGAAAGAAAGGGTTTTGCTTTAAAATAATTTCGTGGTCTATACGTGTGGCCAAATGGTCACTTTTGCAGTAGGCTCAAAGGCACTGCGTCCCCACCGTTGAGAGGAATAGGTTGCAGTGCATACGAACGAATTTGACGCGGGACCTGTCGTAATAGTACAGAACCGTTGCCTCGTCAGATTCCCGTGGTCGCGGACCTGCCGGTGGGGAGGGCCTCCAGGACCACTTCTTCGTCGGGGGAATCGCCGCCACCACGCAGACGGACGCCGAGCTGAATCTGAGGAGTATCTCCACCGTCACCCAGTACGCCTTCGGCTCGAAAGGTGTCACGCTTTCGCTCGACTGGCACGCGTTGAAAGTAACGCCGGTTGTTTTGCACAACCGCATCGCATTGCGCCGAACCGCAACGGAGGTATACATTATGCTACACTTAACCCAAACGGTAGGAATCTGTGCCCAGGGCGACACAAGTTAATTTCCCTTCATCAATTGGCGACGTGCGCGACCAAAAGCGCCGCTGTGATCGGCCTTCCACGATTCGTCAATCACTCACAGTCTCGAGTGGGAACATTTTCTGCTCTCATCGACGGAAATACGTGTCAGACTCTCAACTCTGACAGCGTTGATTTAGAAACGTGATGGTTTCCACCGCGCTTTTTTACGAGCCATCGCGTACTTGTCGCTCGCTACTGGTTATTTTGGACGTGACGTCAAGGATAGGAACCATAGAAGGGCGCCACCAGAAACATCTAGCCGCCAATCCTGGAACTCGAATAGCTCAGGTTTCGCTACACTGCTGAATTGTTATACGGTGGGCTGGAGAAAGTTTTCGAGACTTGGGATTATCGTTTCGAATAACGTACTCTTCTATTTTATCTTCCGCGTCCAACCAAGACTACCTAGAGGACAAGGACTTGGCATAAAATCATCGTTAGTGGACCTCAGACCCGCCCAAGCGTCAAACAAGAGGGAAGCTTGGCGAGAGTCTCCGCGAAGCGGCAAGCGCGTCCGCGTCTTGGAACCTCCGCGTGTAATCGTCGCGCTCGTTGTTAGACGCTGCAAGACGCGCTAGCAGAGCTGCTGACGCAAGCCAGTCGCCGCTGTGTGGATCCACTAGTGATGACGGTTGAGGGGGAATGGCGCAGGCCACTTGTCTTCTAGGTGGTTGTGCAAGGACACTGACAGTACTCGGAAGTCCCGCGTTATTTGTCATTGTTCGGAGTTCGAGGCCCTACATCACCATACACTCGGTGTCAGTGACGAAACTTCTTTCGAGCCATCAAATCCACAAGAAGCCCCGAGGAATCGATGACAAGAAGGGTGGACGCGTCTCTTTTGACAACGAGACAGCGCGTAACCACTGGGTTGCGATGCAGGCCGCTCGTTCTTTGACCAGTGATCGATGTTCGCTCGCAGGAGCGTCTGAGAGCAGCTTTGCATGACGGTACAGGTCGAAGTGCCCTCAGATTAGGTTGCGGGAAAAGTGGCATAGGTGGCGAGAGATCGGTAGGGCTCCGCACGCGACCTGACTGGGCACGAAGGCTGCCGTCTTAGCCCGCACGTTCGAGCCGTTCGTCCTCACGCAGGGCCCCTGGCCGTGCCGGCGGGTGTCGAAGCCGTTGCTTTCGTGAGCACTCCGTACGTGAACGCCAGTCTGGACTTCCCGGACATCGAGATCGTGCTACTGTCCATCTCGCCCAGCAGCAGCGAGGGAGAGCGCTACCTTCTGGACAGCGGGCTCACGAAGGAGGTGAGTTCTCAAGGCGACTGAAAACGCATTGGTGTTTTGTCGCAAAGTATTCTGATCCCACGGCTCGCCTCAGAGCGGCCACTCCTCAGGTAGCGAACGATTGGATGTCATAGAAAACTGTACTTTTATGTCTATAACAACCACCGTAAAAGACGGTGCTTCGTAGTAGCGCGTTACGTGATGATCCCAGATCCAACGAGCCCAAAAACAAAAAAGGAAGAAAGCACACACGACACTGTCTGATGCCAACGCGATGCGGCTAACCCGAGCAAGTCCAAACTCAACTACACCGCAGTAACAGCACACTCCCTCTGGTATCACGAGA
>JAZHYW010011546.1:0-114009 GCA_037355805.1 Ixodes ricinus | reverse complement strand
CGGCGGTTGTAACTGGCTTTCGCAATAAATCTTACCAAGAAGGAATCAATTGTTGATTGACGTGTCAATATTCTTTCAATGAAAACTTCTTCTGCAGGAATGCACGCTCAGTAGACTCAATCTTCCAAGGCACCAATGGAAGCGGACGTCAAGTAAACTGCTTCGCGATTTACGGTACTTACCTCACCATTATAATGACGACCGAAAAGTGACGTAACGAAATATTCTGTTTCACGGGATCCGGAAGATTTTGTAAAGGTTGTTACATTATAGTTCCCAGAAAACAAACGCCGTTGCAATATTTTCGGAAGTACCGACACATATAATGTTGTAAGTACAGCTTAGGAGGAGTATGATGAAAACCATCAGAATAAATAGGAAGACGTTTATTTGCAATGAAGACGCTATGAATGAACGGCGTTTAGCGACGGCAAGTTATGAGCGTATGGGAATTTATAAGTTCACGTGATTGCTAACTATGGACATGCGGACAATGACGACCTGTTTTGTCGGGAGATGGAGTAGCGGTAATGACCTGATATCGGACGACTCGTGGCAGACGAACAAGCAAGTTTCTTCTCAGCGAATGGTAAACGTCCAGCGTCAAGCACAGCACGTGGCTACCGACGTTGTCGACGTTTCGAACACTTACCGCTTTCGACAAAAGTGCTGGCACCTGGGCTAACTTTGTGGAAAGAGTCGAAGGCTTCCTCGAGTCCAGCGCCATCATGAACGTAACTGAAAACGATCCGCTATTCAGTCTGTGGGTGGCGAAACGTATCCGCATCTGCGGAGTCATGGTCGATGCGTACTCTAAGTGGTTGGAAGTTTACACGATGCCTGCCACGATCCGTACAAACGCGTCATTGACGTTCTACACTCTCTTTTCCCTACTTCTGCCCTACCGAAAATACTTTTCTCTGATAACGCGCCAAATCTTGCTTCAAATAAAATAAACAAGTCCCCACCCCACCCCACCCCCCCCCCAAAAAAAAAAAAAAAAAACGGAATCAGGCATCACATTAGTGCACCATACCATCCTGCAACTAACGGGCAAGCAGAACAGATGGTGTGCGAAACGAAGAAAGCCCTCTTGAAGTTTACGGAAGAAGCAGTTCAGTGAAGAATCGCCAGGTTCTTGTTCCAGCAGCACGCGACGGTCTCATCTTACACGGTAAAAACACCCGCCGAAGCAATGTTCGGTAAACGAAGAGCCACACCCCTCGATCTCATGATACTATGGCCATGAATGAAGATCGAGAGATTCCCAGATCGGGAGTAATGGCAGATTATTCGGTCGGACAACTCGTCTACGTGAGGAATTTCAGCGGAAGGCGGGCCTTCCATGCAAAACTTAAGTAGAAAAGGCTCTATGGTTGACAAGAAGGTGTCATCCCTCTGAATACGTTGGATATCAATGCCCTTGAGTGTAAATATAACGAAATCACAAAACTCTCTTTGCGTATTGTGTAACTGCCCTTGTATTTGGTAGTAGAGGCTGTGGTGGTGATTTGGACCTTTCACACCAGACTCCCTTTTCTTATTTTTCGCCTCATACTCCTTTGCGGTTTCAGTAGGCTTCAAGAATCTTTTGGAACGGGGACACTTTACGTCAACGCGGCCATTTGTTCCAAGTAGTCAATCAGGGAATGCTGCTAGAAATCCGTCCCTCATATTAACGAATAAGCCGCACTTCTGCACATTGCAGTTTTCCTGTTCCACGTACAGTTGTAAAGCAGCATCCTCATTGATTCTACCATATTCTGTTGCGGTTGAAGAAAGGTCTTTGGGTACACGATACCTGAAACAAGTCTGGCACTGTACGTTGTGGTTCGACACCCACTAATATCGTCGTCCTTATAGAGCCTCATCATTTAATCATTGCCACGTCACCTCAAATTGCTCTTCATCAACAGTAAGTACAATAGGCTACCGCCATATTACAATTTAAGAATTGAAAAATTGAGTCGTTCAATCCTTCAATACGTTTATTATTTATATAATGTTATTACGTTACATTACCTCGAGACGATCGACGTCTATCGTCGATCTTCAAATACTTATATAAGGGGCGGGGGGGGGGGGGGGGCGATCGGTGGCCGAGTGCCTGTCTATACTTTGTTTCAGCTTGGGTCCAGACGCAGCCGATGCTACAAGCGCGAGCGTGTGGCCCTGAACAGTGCTTGCATTGCATGAGCGCGCGTGCTTGGCAGGGACGCTGAAAGCCAGGAGCTCGCTCTTGTAGCATCGCCTGCGTCTGGACCCAAGCTGAAACGAAGTACAGCGCACACCAGCTCGAAGCACGTGGAGCGAAAGCTCGCGCTGCAGAACCCACCCCGCCCCTGCCCGTTTCGATCTGGAAGAGCATCATACCGGCGTGCGGTCGTGTATCACTACTACATGGTGCACGTTAAAGACCCCAGGTTTGCGGTTGTACCGCACTGGATAAATTGCTCATCTACGCCTGAGACACCAGACGCCCACTAAGGCAGACTAACTTCAGGCTGTATAAACATACACACAACAATTTGCAATTAGACGCACAATCACAAAGAACACAGCGTGCCGCCTCCTTTCTTTGGACCGTCTTTTTTTCAACCAGCGCAAGCTCGTGCGTTCTCTCTTTTGAGACGGTTAGAACTAACGTTGATTAGAACAGTCGCACATAAAACCCGCGTTTCTCCTACCCGGCCGCTTCCTCCTCTCATTATGTGTAGGTGGTTAAAACTAAATAAGCTATAATAATGGTGTATTATTCATATTTAGTTTCAGTTTCAGACAGGGGAAAGGAGGTTCGCGGGAAGTAGGGCCAATAAATGAGCTGCGCTTAGAGTATCGGCACTCTCTTCCCCGACAGTGTTGTGGGTGCCGCCATTTTGGTGCTTGTGCAGAGCAGGCGCAACTGCCGATCGTCATGATTCAAAATTGCGACTTCCTCAGCATTAGATTCGGTGTTAGGAAGCTCATGTAATATTGCTTTGCTTTGTCGCAAACTGTTTAAAGTGGAGGACGGAAAAGCGTTTCTTGTGATTTCAGATACAGCTTCAAATAACTGGCAACCATGATTTTAAGCCACATTATGGCCAAGTGTCGCTACTCTGAAGCGTAGCTTATTTAATGACACTATTCATGCCCTTGTTCAAGAAGCTTGTAATACCTGGAGGGGCCATGACGTGAGCCCCGTGGATTCCACAAGCCACTACCTTTTGACACCTGCCTCTTCCTCATTGTTCCCGCTAGTGCCAGTAAACTAGCTACGCTTCAGAGTAACGACACTTGGCCATATTGTGGCTTAAAATCATGGTTGCCAGTTATCTGAAGCTTTATCTAAAATCACAGGAAACGCTTTTCCGTCCTCCACGAATGTTTAAACAACCCGTGACAGAGCATAGCAATATTGTATCAGCTTCCTAGCACCGCATCTAATGCAGAGGAAGTCGCACTTTTGGATCATGACGATCGGCAGTTGCGTTTGCTCTGCACAAGACCCAAAATGGCGGCGCCCAAAACAATTTCGGGGAACGGAGTGCCGATAATTTAAGCGCAGCTCATTTAGTGACTCTAGGCATGAAGTGAACTCGGGTGTATTCTTTCCCTCTTCGTCTTTATCGTTTATTGATTTCAATTATATCAAATAATGAACACTTTATATCACGCTACGCTTGTGTAATTATTTGTCTTAGATTTATTAACCTGACCCAGTACCTAAACCGTTCATTTATCGATAGTAAATATTCAAATATATTTTCTAAATGTGAAGGTAAAACGACACGGAGATTGATGATGATACAGACGCCAACGCCGCCCTCGAAAATTTTTTGAACTTGGAAATCAGCAGTTTTGTCTGCCATCCGCCAGGTAGCGCAACAAAACAACCAAACAGTTTTTAATTATTTTTAAAATTAGCTAAGCTCTACAACTATCAAGAAACCAAAGCAAGATCATTGGGAAAATCTAATACATCGCAATGTATATCTATTCCATACAATGAATGTTATTAGATGCCAATAAATCTGTTTGATGTCCAAAACAGATGTGCGTGAAAAACAGGTAAGTTTGAAGGGCTCCCGGAGCGTTATGACTTTGAAAATAAAAAAAGCCACCGTCCACCTCTTGGGCAACTATTGTAGTTCTAAATGTTATAAAATATTTTACTATAGTTTAATTATTTACTCAGCGGCATTTGAAGTACCATGACTCGAAGCACAAAAAAGTGCTACGTTTGATATAGAATATCTAAACAAAAAAAAATTACACAACATTACATTTTTTTCTGCATATTACCAATTATAAGCACTACATCTGTAGCTAATTTCATTGCCCTAGCGCTTGTCATTAAAAACAAATTTGTGCTGAAAAATGTCAATTTTAGGGCAATATTTGGAGAGCTGTAAAAAACAAAGTAGTGCAAATACCAAAAAAGTATACCGTTACATTCTGCTCCGACATCATCTTAACAAAACTGCTCTATTGAAACCGTGTTATCTTTAATGAATCGTTCATAAAACATGAACCAGCGGAGCAAGTGAGGGTCCGCGCCATCATATTCGCAACGCTTCAAATGCGCATGAACAGTATAAACCAATACATACATAATATCAAATGAAAGAGGATTGCATTGCCTTTCGAATGACATCAATCCCACAAAACAGTGTTTAAAAGGAGATGAGTAATGACCTGCCAAAAAGTACCTAAACTGCCACATTCAGTGGGACCGTGGCCTTCTCAATATAGATTGCAATCAGACCTTTGCTCGTTACTTAAAAAATGTAATGGATTACAATTACAAATTACCGCGCTTCAAATGTAATTTATTACCGTTACAAATTACTTTCGTGGAAAAGTAACGGATTACTTTACTCGTTACGTTACAAATTACTTTCACGTTACTTTTTCCGTAGACTTATCCAGGAAACAATAGAAACAATTTTGATATTTTTCAACAATGTTCCGCAACAGCACTTCTCCGTTCTCATACGCCAGTGTTATGATAGTCCTTGTAAAAAAAATGTATTTAAGAGGAAAGTGCGTAGGTGCTCTCCGTTCACCTGTGCGCTGATAAGGCGCCGAAAGCTGCAACCACACCCGCCATCCCGGTAGCTTACGGCCTTCGGAAGTGATCCTGGAATTGTGCAGACAAAGCTAGCGGTGCTCATGCGCAGTAGCAGCGTCTACCTCCACGAAATTTCGGAGCTAAAGAAGCGATCTTCGAAAGCTCCTTTTTGACTCGGCTGTTTCGCCTGTTATTCACAAGAAAAGAAAACTTGGTTCTAACGTTACAATGCATAGCCAATGCGGAATGTTGTGTCCCAGCTTACGTTGATGTGTTTCCGTAGATTAGAGTTTGTTGTTCTTGTTGACGACAATGTGTGTTTTTTGACAAGCAAAGTATGCACTGAAAGTCTAGGTTTCCGTGCAATTTTAATGTCCTGAATTTTGAATATCTCATTAAGAGATGACCACGATGACTACGGACACTCCATGACCGAAAACTCGAGCAGTCGGAGAAAAAGTGTCGGATACGGGTTATCTGTGTTCACCGGTTTTCGCCTGAATACCAATATTCGTGGAGGCCAGGAGAGGGGAGGGCATGGAGTGTAAGAGAAGCGGTTGCCATCGTCTACAAAACAATAAAGGATCACACCACTTTTACGCGTTCTCTCTCTCTCTCTCTGTCAGGACTCCTTATGGCCTAACCCCCCCCTTCCTCCCTTCCTTTATGTGGACAGTTGACTGTAAACTGAGTGATGATGGACTCGACCACCATGCCCAGAGAAGTAAACCAAAAGAAGTATTGTCCGTACTCCCTCGAAGCCGATGCTCTTAGCCTCGCGCCGGGCGCTTTTCAGCCGTGCCTCAAGAGCGTGCAAGCAAATACAGTGGCACATCAAAAACAAAGAGAATTGGACCGCCTCACGCGAGGGTACGTCGTCTGTTGCAACAGATACTCAATGGGGAGGTTTTTCTCTTTAACAACGAGCTAACTGGCACACCTGGGACTGCAAGGATACTCACACGCAACGCCACTCGCCAAGAAACTCCTTTGTCGCGTGTGCAATCTCAAGGACAAAAGTCGATAATTTTCATTCAATCTCCTTTGCAAAATTTGATGACGTAACGTGGGATCGCAGTCACCCATATGACGATATTTGAATGCGGTTCATAGACTGGACCCGAGCATTGCGTGGGCACTCGATTTGGGCTCGTGATAATTACTAGCTCGAGAAGCATTCTGGCAGTGGCCCGTGTCCAATCGCTGCAACGACGACAATAGCCGAGCCATAACAATATCTGGAACTCAGCGCGTGTACTGTGCTTTGCCAACCCCAGCGCGGGGCTATGAGCAACATTGGCGGCATATAATCCGCTCCAGATCACGTGGCCGCTTGTTCTGGCTGCAAGTTGAGGGGTGAACGCGGCTCGTTTTTCTTAAGTTTTTTTCTGGGACTTCTATTGCCGTGGGGTGAAAAACGAACGCGCGTTTCATAGGTCATTAACGTCAGGGATCCGTTTTAAGCGGTATTTGCGTAAAGTACAAAAATGATTGCATCGCCCCTTTACGGTGTATTCACACGACGGACCAAATTGCTGTTTTGGTCCGCGGGCCGCGCATCACGTGATCTTACGTCACCGGTTTTCGAGGTCCGCCGGCGGTCCGCGGCCCGCGCTTCTGAGAAATGCCAAGCGACTTTTCTCGCCCGGACCTTGGCGGCGGACCGCGGCGTTTTTAGTATAATTGAAGCGCTAAGTCTGGCAACAAGCTGGCTGTTGACCGCCAACTGTTGAAGACGAAGAAGACGAACCTTTTGTTGTGCGACGAAAAGAGCTGACTATGCAGACCAAGATCTTTCCTGCACATCCAGGGCTTCATCCAGCATGCCCTTTCGGTTCACTTAAGTCCTCCTCGTCCTCAATAGTCAACGCCAGGGCCACCGCGGCCAAACGTCTCTTTCGTTCAACCTCCATCTTGGCTCCTTACAAATAGCCTCAAAGCAGCTCGCTGCATGCGTTTGGCGGAGCTGTGAGGTCGAGGGTTAGACCGGCCCGTTCGCTCTGTCGTCTGCTCTTTTGGTCCGCCGTGTGGATGCTCATTGCAGCCGGGCGGCCCGCGGGCCGCGCATCACGTGATCAATCGGTCCGCGGCCCGGTCCGTCGTGTGTGGATACACCTTACGCGAGTTGTGAACCTGCGAATTGAGGGGTACGGACCCGCGTTTGACGTCTGCGGCAGGTGGCGGGAGACGTCGAAGAAGTTGGAAAGGGTGAAACGGTGTAAAAGAAAAAAAGATAAACACTAAGAGCTTCTTCTACAGCCCGGAAGAAGAATAAAAACACGATGAAAGGCGACGGAGAGCCTACTTGGCGTTGTCTTGCTTGATATTTTCTTTTGTATATTCGTACATGCCTTGCGGTTCTAGTGACCGGTCATACAAAAAATCGTGTTTTCTTCTTGGCTATTCTCCCTTCCTGATGTTTTATATTTTGTTGAACTTGCTATCCTCATGCTGCTGAATGTTCTGCTCGTATTGCTGCAAATTACTATATTATGCTCATATATTTTTAAAAAGTAACGAGTAATTAAAATAATCCGTTACCAATATTTTGTAACGAAATTGCATTACAAATTACTTCCGAAAAACAGTAACGTGGCAAATACAAAATAACTTGTAAAAATAACGGATTACAAGTAATCCAGTTACTTGCAAAGGATTACTTCCCAAATCTGTGCCTGGAACGCGTCTCCGACTGGTGTGTTTACGGCGTCCAAAAAACGTGGTCCCTTGATTTCCGCCTGATGGCATCAGAGAAGTGTCATGCTGCCGCCAGTCGCGATCCTGGCGGCGTCCCAATAGCTGTGGTGTATGTGGCAGACGCCTGTTCTGCTGCAGGTCGCTCTCTAGTGTGGCAGTCCACGGAAGCTTCGGCAGCCGGAAGTTGGGACGTAGACTGGGACGCCGTGACGACAGCGACACTCGCGTTCGGTTGTGCCACTCTTAGCTTCTCGTTAGCATTCCTACGACCAACCACCAGGATCGCGACATGCAGTAGCATGACACTTGGGCTTCTGTGACGTTATTTGTTGCAACTTCGGGACCATTTTTGATGTATGGGCAACATAGGACGCTAAACACACCAGTCGATGACGCGCTCCGATCACCATACTATGCGGAGAGCAAGTCGTCTGCTTCTTGCGCAAGGGTTGCGCTGACGTCAGAACGACGCCGAGTTCTGATTGGCTTTGATTGAAGGATAGGGGGTAGACCTCAGTGCAAGATGCCTTGAGGTCTACCCAGTATTATTTTGTTTTCAATGAGCCAACAAGAGCTTGGCGTTCTGACATCATCGCAACCCCTATACAAGAAGCAGACAAACTTGTGCTCCGCATACCTTCGACAACCCTTCGCCGTCTTATGAGCCTCCAGCGTGCGCACGCATGCCAAAGCACGGCGGAAGGCAAGGAACGTGTGCTGGAGGTTGGGCATTCAAAAGAGACGCCATTTCGACAGCGAGAGGTCTGTCTGCCTTTGAAGATTGCGCGACACAGGTTCACGCCTGCCATCTAATCATGTATGTGCAGGTTATCACGGACACAAGGGCGAGCTGCCGATCGGTTACCCCAATACTAAGACGGTTCTTAGCGATGCATTCCTCGAAGCAGGCAAGGAATTGGGTTACGATTACGTCGACTACAACGGTCCTACGCAAACGGGCAAGTATACTCTCCCTCAAGTCATACACCTGTGGCCGGACTACCAAATAAGAACAACGGAGAACGAGGAAGACCTGAAACGGGACCCATATTTCCGTTAAAAGTTTCAGAAAATCAAATAGCTTTCTGAATAAGCTAACGGTCAGTTCTTTAAACTGCGGCATCTGGTTCACACCACTAACGCTACGTTTGGGCGAAGACTAAGCATTCAGCGATGCTTTGTTTTCTTTTTTGCAGTAAAATACACTTTCTTTTTTTCTCGGGACACGTTGTAGTTTGTCTCGACTTTGGCACTTATTTATGCTTGGAAACTAGCAAGAAAGTATAAACAAAACGTTTTCACAATGCTTCGCTAGCTGTCCTTACTTGAAGTTGATACTGCCTAATACTCAAGTTCAAACTCAAGATGAAATTGATTTATTTCGAGAACATTCACGCGGAATGTATGATATTTGTGAGGGGGACAACAATATCAAGTGCTCTGAATACGAAGTTGGCATGAGGGTTCGTAGTAGGTGAGCGTGAACAGTGGTGCTTTGTAGTAGAACTTCTGAAAGAAAGTAAGGTAGCGGGGAGGGGAGGGGCCATGTTTCTGATTTGTTTCCGCTCCTTTCCTGAATAATATTTCCTTGTCCACGGGGGTTCATTCGAAGAAAAGCACGTGCACAGATGAAATATGCCGTCCAGCTTCCTAAGTTTTTCGCACACCGAACAAATATCGATTACGACCAGTGAAGCGGTTGTCGTACGCTTGCGATGGCACGCTTTTCAAATATAATCACATGATGTGATTTGCTTGATGATGCGCAGGTTTCTCACGGATTCAGGTAAATGTGAAGGACGGCCAGCGCTACAGTTCGAGTAAAGCCTTCATTCAACCTATTGTGGGGAAACGGAAGAACTTGCATATCTCTCTGCTCAGCCTGGCTACAAAGGTAAGATTGCTGAGATGGCACGAGATCGTCCTTCCCATCTCGAATCAGCTGCCTCAGCCACCGACAATAAACTCCTTGTATCATTGTGTTTGACAATACTATGCATAGATTGTTTAAAACAAGGTGTAGACTACGCACAGCTAATATCTTAGGCTTGAAACTAATGGTTAGTTTACACATTTGCGCTCGATTGTGCTGAGTGCGTTGCATTATCTTGTACTAGTTTAACACACTGGCACACTGGCGCCATCTGTCGGGTAATCCTGGAACACTTCGAACTTGTATATAACTATAAGCATAGAGTGTTTACGAGATCAAATCTACGAGATATCTATGAATAATCGTTTATAACGTTGTCAGAATTATTTCGAGCCCGTGGTTCGTGGTGAAAGAAGTATGAGTAAAAAATTCAGTTATTAAAAATATGTACGCAGGTCTATAGTTTTCTTAATATATGCAGGTCTATATTCAGGGACATGCCCAGTGGTCATGCCCCTTCATAAGAAAGGTAGCGACTTTCTCCTCTCGGCACGCACATTTTTTTCGTTCTTTTTTGCTTTCTCGCAGTCGCCCACCATAATGAATAGTAGGCGGCGTTTCTACAGCTGGTTTGTAGGTCAGAGCGTAATGGAAGGCTAAAAGACACGCAAACGCCTACATGCAGTCTAAAAGCGAATTTTCGCGGTGCGAATTCAGAATTTTATTGGATTATCTGCGAAGAACAGTCGCAAAGAAAGGCGCTTAGAGTATGACGTCATGCTTTTGGCGTTCCTTGCTTCAGGCCTTCGGCTTGTAGCATCCCGTCTGCTGTGAAGACAGATGTTCCTCTTCCATTCTCTTCCTCGTCCCTCTTCTCCGACGCGTACACTCTTTGATCTTTATTTTCACGACGGCGACACAACGCCGCACAGGCGCATAATGACCGACGTTTTCTCCTTTATTCAATGCCATCTCTTTCTCTCTCTCTCTCTCTCTTCTTTTTGCTCTTCCGCAGTGACCCGCCATCATGACCATCCCTGGATTACAAGCGCTAACCTCGGAGGTCGTTCCTTTTCCGTATAACGGTGCTTTAAGTTCTCAGAGTGATACAATATTGGAACGACAAAGCGGCTGCGCGTCCTCAGCCGACCACCCGTTTGTAAACAGCGCTCCATCCCATAGACTTTACCAAACGAGTGGTCTGGCAGGCACCATCTTTAGCGTTCGTGCGTATGGCGCGTGCTTTGCTCGCTTTCCGAAGCCACGAACACGCGCATACTGGGTTGTGGAGGCCGCACGCTTGACTATGGATTTGTAAACCTTGGAGCTGGGCATCTGGCCGCTGTCATATGTATCCGCATGTGCGGGCGAGCACGTAAATCTGAAATCCTGCAAACGTTACGTTCACGATGACATGCTGCATGGGATTGCACGCGTAGGGCTTAAGCCGAGGTGCCACGTTTGTAATTGAGTTTTTCTTCGCAGCTCCGCCACTTTGGTTCCCCTGGCACTGAATGAAAAATAAATATTTAAATTTCACCGCGTTTAAGTGGAAGCGGTACGAGCGATAAAATGAAACCTCTGAACAAACCAAGTTCATGAACATGTTAGTGCATCGTACCATTTCCCGGCTTGGTTCTGGACGCAGATTCTGTTCAAAGAGAAGCATGCGTACGGAGTCAAGTTCGAGAGAGGCGCCGAAGACCGTAAGGTGCTGGCCAGGAGAGAAGTAATTGTGTCATGCGGCGCCATTGGCACGGCTCAGCTCTTGATGCTCTCGGGAATTGGACCGGCGCATCACCTGAGAGAGCTGGACGTGAGTTAACTTTGACACGGTTAAAGATGGCTGGAAAATAACTTGAAGTCTTTCGTTTAACAATGCCCCAGCGAATATCGCATTTGAGATTGAAAGGTGTCACTTTGCTAATCGGCATTGATGAGCTTCTCGTGAACCTCCAGGAAGATGGTTTTGCGGGAGCTACAATCTACATGATGTCTCACCTAATGTGCAATCTACGGGAATTCTGTTTCCTCGGGCAGACCTTATCTACGTTTTGATCCTACTCTTTCACCCTCTACCGTAACGTATTTCAATGAAACCAACAACTTTGGGGTAGACGTAATGGCACTGGGACGCCCATCAATCTAACGTAAGCATTCCTATATTAGAAATCTGATTAGACTAATAAAAGGCGCCCACATATAAGAAAGAAAGGGTTTTGCTCTGAAATAATTTCGTGGTCTATGCGTGTGGCCAAATGGTCACTTTTGTAAGGCTCAAAGGCACTGCGTCCCCACCGTTGAGAGAAATAGGTTGCAGTGCATACGAACGAATTTGACGCGGGACCTGTCGTAGTAGTACAGAACCGTTGTCTCCTCAGATTCCCGTGGTGGCGGACCTGCCGGTGGGGAGGGCCTCCAGGACCACTTCTTCGTCGGGGGAATCGCCGCCACCACGCAGACGGACGCCGAGCTGAATCTGAGGAGTATATCCACCGTCACCCAGTACGCCTTCGGCTCGAAAGGTGTCACGCTTTCGCTCGACTGGCACGCGTTGAAAGTAACGCGGTTGTTTTGCCAAACTGCATCGCACTGCGCCGAACCGCAACGAAGGTATACATTATGCTACACTTGACCAAAACGGTAGGAATCTGCGCCAGGCGACACAAGTTAATTTCACTTCATCAATTGGCGATGTGCGCGACCAAAAGTGCCACTGTGATCGGCCTTCCACGATTGGTCAATCACTCACCGTCTCGAGTGGGAACATTTTCTGCTCTCATCGACGGAAATATGTGTCAGACTCTCAGCTCTGACATCGTTGATTTAGGAACGTGAATGGCTTCCACCGCGCTGTTTTACGCACCATCGCGTACTTGTCGCTCGCTGCTGGTTATTTTGGACGTGACGTCAAGGATAGGAACCATAGAAGGGCGCCACCGAAACATCTAGCCGCCAATCCTGGAACTCGAATAGCTCAGGTTTCGCTACACAGCTGAATTGTTATACGGTAGGCTGGAGAACGTTTTCGAGACTTGGGATTATCATTTCGAATAACGTACTCTTCTATTTTATCTTCGCGTCCAACCAAGACTGCCTATAAGACAAGGACTTGGCATAAAATCATCGTTAGTGGACCTCAGACCCACCCAAACGTCAAACAAGAGGAAGCTTGGCGAGAGTCTCCGCAAAGCGGCAAGCGCGTCCGCGTCTTGGAACCTCCGCGTGTAATCGTCGCGCTCGTTGTTAGACGCTGCAATACGCGCTAGCAGAGCTGCTGACGCAAGCCAGCCGCCGCTGTGTGGATCTACTAGTGATGACGGTTGAGGGGGAACGGCGCAGGCCACTTGTCTTCTAGGTGGTAGTGCAAGGACACCGACAGTACTCGGAAGTCCCGCGTTATTTGTCATTGTTCGGAGTTCGAGCCCTACATCACCATACACTCGGTGTCATTTACGAAACTTCTTCAAGCGATCAAACCCACGAGAAGCCCCGAGGTCTCGGTGACAAGAAGGGTAAACACGTCTTTTTGACAACGAGACAGCGCGTGACCTCTGGGTTGCGATGCAGGCCACTCGTTCCTTGACCAATGGTCGATGTTCGCTCACAGGAGCGTCTGAGAGCAGCTTTGCATGACGGTACAGGTCGAAGTGCCCTCAGATCAGGTTGCGAGAAAAGTGCCACAGGTGGCGAGAGATGGTAGGGCTTTGCACGCGACCCGACTTGGGGCACGAGGGCTGCCGCCTTAGCCCGCACGTTCGAGCCGTTCGTCCTGACGCAGGGCCCCTGGCCGTGCCGGCGGGTATCGAAGCCGTTGCTTTCGTGAGCACTCCGTACGTGAACGCCAGTCTGGACTTCCCGGACATCGAGATCGTGCTACTGTCCATCTCGCCCAGCAGCAGCGAGGAGAGCGCTACCTTCTGGACAGCGGGCTCACGAAGGAGGTGAGTTCTCAAGGCGACTGAAAATGCATTGTGTTTTTTGTCGCAAAGTATTATGAACCCACGGCTCGCCTCAGAGCGGCCACTTCTCAGGTAGCGAACGATTGGATGTCATAGAAAACTGTACTTTTATGTCCATAACAACCACCGTAAAAGACGGTGCTTCGTAGTAGCGCGTTACGTGATGATCCCAGATCGAACGAGTCCAAAAACAAAAAAGGAAGAAAGCACACACGACACAGTCTGCTGCAAACGCGATGCGGCTAACCCGAGCAAGTCCAAACTCAACTACACCGCAGTAACAGCACACTCTGGTATCACGGTTTATGGATCGTCGATACTTCCGATACCCCGATAACGATACTATATATGTAGCGCAAGGCGGAGGCAGTATCGTACGATCGTATCGGACATCTCTATTACTATAACACTATAACGCAACGTTTACAAACTCGGGAAACGCACTGAAGTTTCGGATCAGTCTTCACTTGAGATGAGAAGGACGGTCTCAGTGACTGGCCGTCGGAATGTTTTTAGTTTTCCTCTGGTCGCCGTCTTGATCTCTACTTTTCGTACTTTTCCGTCTGCACTCGGAGAAAGTGTTCAAAATCACACCCATAGGCCACTCGTTGCAGTGAACCTGTTTGTCCCTTAGGAGCACATAGTCACCTTCCTTGAGGTCTCGACGGCTATCCTGCCACTTGCGACGGCTCTGAAGCGTTGTCAGGAACTCACGTCGCCAACGGTGCCAAAAGGAGTCTACCAACCACTGCACTTGACGCCACTGATTTCTGCAGAGATCCTTGACGTTGAACTCGCCGGGTGGTAACGTCTCTCTGCCAACCTTCTGGGTATGGAGTGTAGATGAAGAAAAGATGTCCCAGCATTCCGGATCCATCGAAACAGGAACAAGAGGTCTAGCATTTATGATTGCTGAAACCTCTGCCAAAAATGTCACCAGAACTTCATGGCTGAGACGGCTCGTTCTGTGTTCTAACAACATGGAATCCAAACTACGACGTGCGATTCCGATCATCCGCTCCCAAGCTCCTCCAAAGTGAGACGAATGAGGAGGGTTGAACACCCCACTGCAATTTTGGCTTGAAAGGAATGCTTGCACTTTGTTGTTGTCGAGACAACTAGTCCTCAGGTTGAGCTCTGAACATGATCCGACGAAATCGGTTCCACAGTCGGATCGCAGCTGTTTCGCGGGTCCTCTAAGTGCGTAAAACCTCCTGAGAGCGTTAATAAAGCTTGAAGCATTCATGGACTCTATGACTTCGATGTGGACCTCCCGAATGCTCATGCATGTAAACAGCACAGCCCAGCGTTTGCTGCTGGTTTCTCCACCTCTAGATCGACGTGCAGTCACGTTCCATGGTCCAAAAGCGTCAACCCCCACATATGTCAATGCAGGTTTTGTACTGAGTCAGATCAACTGGCAGGTCTGCCATCTTCTGGTCCAGCTGTCTTCCTCGCAGTCTGCAGCACATGACACACCCGTGTATGTACGACGCTATGCAGCGTTTTGCTCCGATGATCCAGAAACCTGCGGATCTGATTGCTTCCTCAGTAATGTGCCGACCTTGGTGCTTGATCTGCGCATGGTAGTACCTTACGAGCAGCAAGGCGACGTGGTGTTTACCAGGTATGATGAGAAGTCTCCGCTCCTCTTGACTCAGCTGTGCGTTGTCGAGGCGACCACCGACTCTCAGCAAGCCCTTGTCGTAAATACAAAGGTCCAGTTTCCAAAGCGAATTTGATTTCCGGACTCCTCTCCCCTGTGACAAACACTCGAGGTCATTTGCATATGCTTCTAGTAGGACGGAGCGAATGACGAGATTCTTCGCAAGAGACAAATGCTCCACAGATAGCTGTCCTCTTCGAAGGCAGCCGCGTGATAGATCAGCTGTCTCGGAACGAGAAGGGCGCCGAAAGTTGTCAGCAGTACGTATGAGGTATGCCACTGCACGCAAAAGTCTAGGCCAGCTTGAAAAACGACGGAAACGATTAGTCCCGAGTCCATTTGTGGTCACACTGGTGGCTGAGACGCTTGCTTCGGGCCGGATCTCGGCATCAGTGTTTTGGGTCTATCAGCTCAAACTCGTTCTGTAAGACGCACGAAGACTCTCTTGACGATTTAAGAACTCTGGACCAGTCAGCCAAGCCGTCTCATCAGCCGGGTTGCGGGCACGAATCTTGTAGCAAGATCTGCAGGATTTGCATCGGTCCGAACGTATTGCCATTGTTCTGGTTGTGTAGATTTTCTGATGCGTTCCACCCTGTTGCTGACATGCACGTAACATCTCATTGTCTGGTTGTGTATGTAGCCCAAAACCACCTTGCTGTCAGTGTAGAAATGCACCACATCTAGTTCAGTGCTGTCTCTTTTTCTTTCTGGATGAGCTCTGCCAGCTCCACAGCCAGTACCGCACCGCATAGTTCGAGCCTTGGAATGGTGTGCTGCAGGACGTGGTACTAGCTTAGCTTTGCCCATTGTAAAGCCGACATGACACGCACCATCTGAGTCTGTGGTTCTGAGATACGCCACAGCTGTAAACAGCCTTGGTCGAGGTATCTGGGAAGATGTGCACTTACCTCAGCTGAGCCGTGCTAAGTGAAGCGGCCGCATAAGTGCGAGGCACTTCTAGCTGCTCAAAAGCCTGAATGGAATCCTTCCAGTTCTCCCACTCTTTCCTCTTGTTTTCAGGAAGTGGGGAATCCCACTCGCCGGTTTCCGTGACGAGTTCTCGTAGGACAGACTTTTCTTGTATGGTAACTGGAGCCACGAATCCAGATGGGTCGTACACGCTGTTCACCATTGACAGGACACCACGCCGGTTGAATGGTGTGTCTTGAACTGGAACCCTGAAGGTGAAGACGTCCTTCTTTACGTCCCAGCAAATTCCGAGACTGCGTTGGATCGGTGGGGTGCCGTGCCTCAGGTCAAGCTCCCTTAGATCTTTTCTGTGGTCGTCCTTGGGGAAAGCTTCCATCACTCTGCTGCTGTTTGATACTATCTTGTGAAGCCTTAGGTTACAAACTGCCAACATTTGTTGCGTGCGCCTCAGCAGGTCGATGGCACCATCCGCCGTATGGAGAGACTTCAACCCATCGTCTACGTAGAAGTCCTTTTCTACAAACTGCCTGGCATCTTTGCCGAACTCTTTCTCTCCTTCCTGTGCTGTCTTCCGGAGTCCATATGTAGCCACTGCTGGTGATGGACTGTTACCAAAGACATGTACTCTCATCCGATATTCCACCACTTTGTCGTGGATGACATTGTTGCGGAACCGCAAGAACCTCAGGTAGTTTCGGTGGTCTTCTCGTACCAGAAAGCAGTAGAACATCTGCTGAATGTGCACTGTGACAGCGAAGAGGTTTTTCCTAAAACGAATCAGGACGCCCAGCAGGCTGTTGGTCAAGTCTGGTCCTGTGAGAAGAACATTGTTCAGAGAAGTGCCCTTGAACTGAGCACTCGAGTCGAACACGACCCTGGTTTCGCCTGGTTTGCGTGGGTGATAAACACCAAAGATTGGAAGATACCAGCATTCCTCTTCTTCTCTTAGCGGTGGGGCTTCTTCTGCGTGGCCGTTCCTGAACATCTTGTCCATGAATGTCGCAAAATTCTCCTTCATTTCTGGTCTCGTTCTGCAATGTGCGTCGCAGTGATGCGAGATGAGACTGTGCAAGCTCCTTATTATTAGGAAGCCGAGGTCTTGGCATGCGAAAAGGAAGAGGGGATACCCAACTGCATGACTCATCTTTGAAGACTTCATTGTCCATGATGTTTAGGAATTTTCTGTCTTCCACCGAAGGAGCTGGTCGTCTTTGGTCGTCTGGAACAACGTGCCTGTCGTTTCTTCGACAGAGTAGTCTTTGATGGGTGCACCTTGGGTAGGTGGTAGTACGTGCTGGGTTGGTTTGACGGGACCAGTGAATTTCTCCTTGACAAGAAAATGGTTGCGACATGGTTCAAAAAGGGAGGGTCGTCCATTTTCGAGCACATTTGTCTTGAAGTTGGTCACAGTCCGGCTTGCGTGTGCGACCTAGGCAGACATCTCCTATGATCACCCATCCTAGGTCTAGTCGTTGAGCGAAGGGCGCATCAGGAGGCCCATTGCACTGCTGACGCACCTTGTGGACTCTCAGGACGTCTCTTCCCAGTAGAAGCAGAATCTGAGCTTCCGCATCCAATCGAGGTATGAGGCTCTCTATAGCCTTTAGATGTGGTTGATGACGTGCAGCGTCTGGTGTCGGAATCTCATTCCTGTTGTTGATCATCTGATTGCATTTAATCAGTGTTGGGAGAGGTAGTTTCACGCTGCCATCAATATTTGCGACCAGAAACCCAGAGGCTCTCATTCCTGTCGTTTCTGCTGTTCCAGCGCATGTCTTGAGGGTATATGGAGAACCCTCTCTCTGGACATCAAATAGATTGAAGAATTTTGTGCTTGCCAGTGACTTATTGCTTTGGTCGTCCAAGATGGCATACATTCTCACAGCCTTTTGAGGTGTGCTTGAGTGGCACACACTCACCAAACAAATCTTGGAACAAGACCTTCCACCGTAACCTTCCCCACACACCTCGGTGCACTTGGAAGATACGTCAGGTGATAGTCCGTGGTGAATGCCGTCGTCTTCGGCATCCTGTCTGAGGCTCGAAGACGAAGGTTTGCAACTGTCCGGGTAAAGCCCTGTGGTATGTCCAGTGCTGTCACAGTCGGCACGCTTGATCACCACTTTACAGCCCCTTGCGAGGTGGTTTGTAGAGGAGCAACACCTGAAGCAGTTCCCAAATTGTTTCAGCAGAGACTTGCGTTCTTGCAGTGGTTTCTCTTTGAACACACGGCACTTTCGTAGAGGGTGAGGTTTCTTGTGAAGCGCGCACTGTCTGTTAGGGTCCGCCGTCCTCTCGGCTGTGAATGGCGAATAATGGTCGACGGCTTCTGGAGTAACCTCGGTCACATGGACTGAAACGGGCGTGTTCCTGGAGCCTTCTCTTGTCACGACCTTCTCATTCTTTGGGAACCTCAGAAAGGTGGTTCTTGTCGTGCTGAAAGCAAGCTCGGGTCGTTCCGCATTCTGGCCTGGTCTCGGACAAACTTCGAGAAGAACGAGAAAGGGGAAAAGCAACGTGACGGTCTTCCTTGTACCTTGAGCTTTTTGGATCCGCATCTCTTGGAAACGGTGTGGCAACTTCTCCGCGATGGAGTTCACCCTCTTGCCGTATCCAAGTAGCTGATGGTGAATTCCGCTCGCAGATCTCGAGCGCTCCAAAAGCGCTCCATTTGGAGCGCGCATATTCCGCTCGCAGATCTGGCTCGAGCTGGTCATCTTCCCCTCGTAGATCTCTGGCAACGCCCGCTCCACGGAGCGCCTCAAACCACGCCGAACTTGCTCTGCGGCATTTCACAGATCTTTCCGAAAGTTGGCAGAGCGACCTACGTCATTTCTTCTAAATCCGCAGTGCGCATGCGCGGTGAGGTTGGCGAGGTCGGCGGGCCGGTCGGGTCGTCGAGTTGGATCTGTTCGAATGCGTCGGTTGTTTACGTGGGATTGTGACGGCTCTAACGCTTCTACCTCGCGTAGATCAGGGATACTAAGCTGGGACTGTGGAGCGTGGTAAATCGTAAGCGCTGACATCTGTGATCCTGAGAGGAAGAACGAGAAAAAGAACGACAGAAAAGCCGGAGGCAGACGCAAGGTTAGACCTGTTCATTTTGCAGCCAATGATTGTTAATCCTTTTAGACTGCATTCCGCCGGCGTTTTCCCGTGCAATAAAGCAAGACGAGATTAGGAAACGACCATGCAAGTGATGGTTTGTTACCTCTGTGTTTAATAAAGTTGCACCAGAAATCTGAACTCCACCGCTGGCAATCGCTGTCTCGTGCTCCGCCTCTTCGAGGCGGCCGAAAGGTATGTGACGGTGCCGAACGCGGACGTCTTCGTTATTTGCGACATGGGCGCCGATGTACATTAAATTTCGCCCGGCCTGTGTCGCGTGTTATTTCTGTGTCGGAAAGATGAGTCGGCTGAGGCGTCGGTGGACTTTTCAAGTTTGGGCAGGGGCCATTTTGAACGGCGGAGGGGGAAGCGGGGGGGGGGGGGAGGACTGTGGGGAGTTCGCTCTAAAAAGGCGAGTTTATCTTCCCCTCGTCGATTCGGAGCGGGTCCCGCGGACCAAAATATTGCCTCCGTCGCAAATTTCGGAAACCGCTCCGAATCTACGAGTGGAATTCACCATGAGTCCTATCAAGTGGGGATCAGCTTTTGTGGTTTCCAGTTCCAGAAGCAGATCTCCCAGTTCCCGTAGTTAGTGAGTGTCTTTGTCGGAGAACTTAGGAAAGCTTCCAATCCTCTTGAAGAGCGCATCTTCTATTACTTCGGATCGGCCGTAGCAGTCCTCCAGTCTTTTCCAGACTATCTCTAACCCCGCCGAGGGGTTGTCGACATGTACTGAACGCAGCCTCTTTGCATAGACAGAAGACTCACGGCCCAGCCAGTTCACGAGAAGATCTAACTCTTCATTTGCCGTAACTTCCAGAGTTTGCACCATACTTTTGAATGTGGCTTCCAAATCTCGAAGGACCAGGTATTTCAGCACACCACTCAATTCTGGAGCAACAACTTGCTCTGCAGGCCGTTCATTTGAGCCATTGTGGATGGACGCCTGGTTGTGCACGTAGTCTACAGTGCGCTGAGCACGAACTTTTAATACTTCTGAGATGGCTTGGCCAAAGTGAAGCTCCCCGCCGTGCTGTCCTGCAGCCGCTTGCAGGATTTCTGCTTGAACTTCAATAGCAGCCGCTTTCCTTTCCAGGTGTAGGATCTGTAACTCGGCGTCAAATTCTGGTTTCCTGCGCTCGTGAGCCGCAGCCGCACCCTTCTCCTTTTCTCCGAGCCTTGCTCTTTCGAGTTTCATGGCCACTTCCTTTCTGGTGAAAGAAGCACAAGCGCGCGCCGCTGCAGCCTCGGCGCGTGCCCTTGTGGCACCCGTGCTTGTCATGGTCGCAATCGAGTGTTCCGAACGCGTCGATCCTCTAGAATGTCTCCAGCCGTGAAGTCGTGGCCAGGCAGACCTCGACGAGTGCCCCGAGTTAGCGTGTTCCGAGTCCCGAGACTTCGTGGCGCGGTCGGGCGTCTTTCCGGTGTCCATCAAGGCGTTCTGAACGGCGCGACCTCTGTCGCGATCCGTTGTCTTCTGAAGGGCTAGCTCTAGCTGGCTTTGTTCCGCGTTGATCCCCGACAAGTAGGCCGCGTGGCGTTCCTACAGGGCTTGGTAACGACCGTACTCTTTTCGGATACGGCCCGTCGCCGCTTGCTGCCTCCCGAAGATCGTTTACGATGTGCTCCCAGACGCAATCGAGCTTTTGACGTTGCTCGTCCCGGTTCGCTTCGTAGTTAAGCAAGGCCAGTGGCGTACCAACTTGTTTTTAAGTGGGGGGGGGGGGCAAACCAGACCCCCTCTCCCCCCAGGGCCGGGGGCGGTGCCTTTGGTATCCCTTGGGTGCCGCCCGCCAGTGTTTGCCCTGCCCAGCGGTGGCTGTTTTAGGGGGGGGGGGCAAACCACACGCCTAGCCCCCCCACTCTGAGAACTAGGGGCAAGTGCCCCCCTTGCCCCCTCCCCCCCCCCCCCGGTTGGTACGCCCATGGGCAAGGCCTTCTGCGACAACGTTTCTTTTCTTCGCGGTCTCGAGTCTTGTGACTGCTGATCCTTTATGGCGTTCTCACTCAGGTGACCAGCCGCTGAGTCCCGGTCCGAAGGGCCCATCTCGTCCAAGCTTGCGTGACGACGTCCCGCGTTCGAGTTCGAGCTGAACCGAGGCGGCGAGGCCTAACGTTCCGACGCGCTCACTTGGCGTTCACCGTCTTCTACTATTCTGATTTCATGGCGCGCCTCAGAGCGGCGACCCCTCAGGTAGCGAACGATTGGATGTCATGTAAAACTGTACTTTTATGTCAATAACAACCACCATAAAAGACGGTGATTCGTAGTAGCGCGTTACATGGTGATCCCAGATCGAACGAGTTCAAAAACAAAATAGGAAGAAAACACACACGGCACCAAGGAGGATAGAAGGGTAGGAGAGGGCATGACGCCAGCCGCGTTGCCTCCAAAAGCCATGCTCCCTTGACGCCTCGCCTCTTTCTCATTTTTCTCCCTCACTTATCAGGCCAACGTGACCACATCACGTGACCGTAGCTAGCCTTCGCCTAGTCTTCGATTTGATAAAACCTACCGGACGGAGCACGCGCAAGCCTGCAAGGAATGCTTCTACAACCAACCATCCATTTCACATGTGACACGTCACACGCACCAATTGCCAGAGAGATCTACGGTCACGTTGGCCACAAAATCGTTTAAACTTTTTATGACTAGGCTTCACCAATATTGCAACGTGCCCTCTCCTAGTACTTCTAACCTCCTTGCACGGCACAGTCTGATGCCAAGGCGATGCGGATAACCCGAGCAAGTCCAAACTCAACTACACCGCAGTAACAGCACACAAGGCGTACGTTGCACCGACATATATATAGTGTGGGCGCCGTCACTTTGGTACTTCGTGCAGAACGGGCGCAATTGGCGATACTTATCGATACGAAAATGCGGCTTGCTGATGTTATATATCGTATCAGGAAGCTGAGGTAGACATCCTTTAGCTCTGTCGCGGTCTGTTTTACCATTCCGGGAGGACGGAAAAGCGTTGCCGGCAGTTTCAGGTGAAGCTGGGGATAACTGGCAATGATGATCTTAAAAGACCTCTGACACGCCAAAAAAAAAAAATTTTCATGCTAGGCGTTGAAATGGCATATCAGGACATCACAAAAAAATATTTCAATATAGAGCTGCGTAGATTTTTTTATAAAAAATAGAAATACGAGGCCCACTTCAATGTTCCCGCCGTGCACTGTGACGTAACAGTGTACCGCAAGGTGTCAGGGCGGTCAGAAGGGAGGCATCGACCTACGTCACTAAGCGTGGGTTCACCGGAAGTCACGTGAGTTTCACTCCTCGTGCTCTCCGCGACCGTGCCTACGATTTTTTTTTATTCTGCTCTTTGTACGAGCGATTGTAGAAAACGAAGTTTCAGTTCCACTAGCTGTTTATCGCTGCACCGTTGGTTCGTTTGCGTGCTGTAAATTTGAGGACGAAGAGTCAGTGGATCGACGTGATGGAAGTCAATGATGAAAGCGTTGCGAGTACAAGCCAGTGTACGAGTGCATGCCGTCAGTCCAATAATACAGGGCTATACTGGGCGCTAAACAAGCTACCAAGTTTTGAAAAAAAATTTAGAACGCTCGCAGAAATTAGGATTGCTAGCATACGACACGCCCGATCGCATTGCTGATGGTTCAGACACCGAGGTCGTTGAATCATCGGATACTCTCCAGGCTAAAGATGCCTGCCGTCTAAAGAATACGAACTGGTTTGTGTACCAAGTACAAGCAAACGTCGAGCACAAAGTACGTATTTTGTCTAGAACATGAGTAGAACGTGTTTACTAGGTGCACATGCGGCCGATGTATGTCTCTCGGAAATGCATGCAGTGTGATCTCTTCTTCAGTTGCTGAAATACCGGGACAGTCCCTCACACAGCACCTTCTAGGCATTGTAGTTAATCACGTCAATTCACTGACTCCGCTTCTTCTACCTTTACAGCAACATTAAGCGATGAAAAGCAAATAAAAGAAACCTTGTCTGCTTGGATCGCTCGTGGAGATGCGGAGAATAACAAAAATATTAAAAAAAATATTACACGCGCTCGCGGTAAGCACGAGGAGCGATACAACTCACGTGACTTCCGGCGAGGCCTCCCTTCTGACCGCCCCGACACCTTGCGGTACACTGTTACGTCACAGTGCACGGCGGGAACTTTGAATTGGGCTTCGTATTTCTATTTTTTATAAAAAAGCTACGCAACTCTATAGTGAAATATTTTTTTTGTGATGTCCTGATATGCCATTTCAACACCTAGCATGAAAAAAAATTTTTTTTGGCGTGTCAAAGGTTTTTAAGTTATGCAAGATGACCGAAATGTCGCTACTAAGCGTAGCTTAGCGGCTTAGGCAGGGGATAGACACATTCACAGAACATTCTCATTCTGAGAATGTTCTGTGAATAAGCGCGCTCAAAGATGACTCCGAAAACAACCTTTACGCTGCAAAAAAATGAAGGGGAAAAAAAGTAAAAGGGTTTATGTTGTTTTTTTTTCTTCTCTTATTGTTATTTCTGTTTTTGTGCGGGAATAACAATATTCTTGTTCTGAGAATGTTCAACGGGAAATGAGATCCAATCTCCGCAATATATTTTTATTTTGTCCCCCTGTCTGCGAAAGGTGTACGACGCGTACTACAAGCCTCATCGCGGCAAGTATGGTTTCCAGTTGGGGCCCGTCCTGAACAGGCCCAAGTCCAGGGGCTACGTCCGGCTAAAGACCACAGACCCGCACGACAAACCTCTCATCAACCCCAACTACCTCTCGCATCCCGAGGAACTCGAGGCTGCAGCGTTCGGCAAGTGGAGTGTCATAAAATAATTCTAAAAAACCAACAACAACCAAACATCAAAACACGTTTCCGTGCATACAATGAACTGTGTGTTGTGCTTCTTGCTCCGCGTACAACGTGTGTATTACAGCGGGCAATATGCGGAATGATAACCCTGCTTTCCATGCTTCTGTGGCGCACTTGCCAGTGTTCGAAGAAGCTTTGAATAAGACTACAGATATGTTTAGGTCCTGTTCTTTGAACTTTGTGGTAACTCTAGAGGTTACGAAATTTGGGGGAGCCGCAGCGGCAGAAATTTTGGCCGTGAAAACTGTATGCAAAGGAAAGAATGTGTGCCCGCAACTTTCCCTCCCGTGTTTTGCCTTCGAAAGTTGTCCTTGTGTGTGGGCATGAATGTGTAAGAGCGTAACTGACGTAATACTTGGTGTGCCCGTACCGTAACGAATAGCCCTTCAAAGAGCGACCCGCGTACAACGACGAGTCCCTCTGCAGGCGCCAAGAAGGCCGTGGAGATCCTGCAGACTGCGGCGTTCGCGAGGCTGGGCACGCGGCTGTGGCCCACGGTGTTTCCGGCCTGCGAGGGCGAGGGCGACGTGTGGAGCGAGCAGTACCTGCGCTGCATGGCCAGGCAGTACACCTGCACTACCTGGCACCCCTGCTGCACGGCCCGGATGGGCGACGGCCCCCACGCCGTGGTCGACAGCAGGCTCAGGTGAAGGCCGGGTCGGAGGGGGAAACCCGGTCCCGGGTGCGTCTCGAGACAACCTCGTGGGAGTGAACCCACGGGGAAGATTTTGACGCCCTGATTGGCTTATTTCAAAGCACGCTCCGAACGTTTCGACACGGCGTTTGCAGCAGAGATATTGACGGAAGTATCTGCGGGCACGCCTCGTGCATTTTTGAAGAATGTTTTCTTTCTTACATATATGTATATGCTTCGAATATATTTGCAGAGAGTTCTTGTACGACCAATGTAACAGGACCATCATGCAACGTATAAAGCACGCCTGTTCAGACAGTGTATGCTGACTGTCTTTTGTATAAGGTACGAGCAGCGTGACCGCGGCTTCAGGGACCTTTCTTAGATCGTACGCTGCGGAGCGCGAGCCCGGCGGGCGAGTGCTCAATAGACCTATTGCTGTCTTACCCAAGCATCAAGGAGAATGCAGGGATTGGTGTTCCACGCGCCGCACGTGCTGGCCTCAGCAGTAGTAAATTTTCTAAAGCAAAAACATAAAACAAATGGCATCTTGCACGCGCGTTCGTCAATGCTTTCTTTTGGTTATTTACTTCGAATCTTTTATACAGGTTAGGCGTGCGCGTGTGGCGCGTGGAACACCAATCCCTGCATTCTCCTTGCTGCTTCGGGTAAGACAGCAAATGGTCTATTCGTGCTCGAGTTGACGGCAGAAGATCCCGCTATATAGCGACGTGCCGCTCTACTGTACAATTTGCAAAGCGTCCCTATACGTTGGACGCACTCCATAGAGTGCAGCGATTGGCCCGTTCACATACGTGCTTTTGACTATATAGGGCCGACTGAAACGAGACCGGTTTTTAATCCTCTTGCGATGACTTACGACAGGCAGAGCAGCAATGCAGCCGGTCGTGAGCCGTCCTAAAAGGCTTAAAAAGCCCCTGCAGAGAAAAAAAAAAGGTTTTTTAAACAACTGAATGGGACACGCGTGTCAAAAAATAAATTACGCGAAAAATTTTTTTTGCAATTTTGACGGCGCGTGAATTATTTTAAATTTTGTGCATGACTTCGCGGAATGGTCAAACGCTGTGTCCACCTCAAAGAGATGGTCATAAACTCTGTCCACCTCAAGGTGATGGCTAAGCCGATCCACCTCTCCCCACGCGCCTGAAATGCCGAGAGAGAAAACAGTGGAAAGGAGGGGACGTACCGACTAAATCGCGTGTCGCGCCGTCAATCATTGCTCTATTTTTTTTTCGCGTAAAATTAATTTTTTGACGCGCGTGTTCCAACCAGTCTTTTTTAGATATATTTTTTTCAGGGGCCCTTTAAGAACTAATTTCGTGTCGGTCGGTTGTAGTAAAATAAAAAAATTGCGGTGGCTTAGCTCGGCTATGCCAGGATATATACGTAGCGTGAGCTTATGCGCACAAAATGAGAGGCGCTATCAAGCGGCTCCGGTGCAGCGTCAGAATTGGCTACTGCGCAACGGAGGCGGACAGCTGGGCACGCGGCAGCGCCAGTGCGTCTGCCGCGGCTATGATGTCACTCCTCTGGAATGCGCAGAACGGCGAGGCGGCGCGCGGCGGCGGAGCGCGCGGAGGAGGCGGCGGACCGCGCGCGGCGGCTTCGCGTGGCTTTCATAATGAGCCGTGCTCACTATGCGAGCCCTGCTCAATATGCGTGCTCATTATGAGAGCCACGCGAAACTGCTCAATCTCGGTCAGTGTAGCTAACGCTACAAAAGAAAAACGCAAGTGTGTAAACGGGGCTGTGTGAGCCAGCCTTAAAGGATACTGCAACAAAATTCTATAGCGCCTACTTTATCGTCTAAATGTCAACCACGTTCTGGCCACACCACGGATACACCAACTTCTTGCTTGAAGAGACACCAAAGCATTATTTAAAAGGAATAAACCGAATGTCGTTACGTCACTTTGACATTAGGAAGTTTTCGTAGACCACGTTTCCCCTCCGCTAAGCCCTCCGCAACGAAGAAGCCGCTACTGCGCCCGCGCGCCGATATGGCTTTGATTGCAGAGTTCCGGGTATCTTAGCGGGTTGCGGAGGGCGTTGCGGTGACGGCTAAAACGATCTACGAAAACTCCCTATTAAAAACAGCGCCGCTCCGTGGAGGTATGGCTGCTAGTTGCGTGCGCGGGAGCCCCATCAAACCGGATTTCCTCCCCTCCTGACCTATTCAACTCCTCTGGGGAAGCGCAACTAACAACGGCCAGGTTGTAATGTTTTGACGACCCTAAGTGGCGGAGCTCATAACCACGCCCGTCCCCAAGCAGCTTTGCCCGTGCCAAGTCAGTTGACGTCACGTCTTCCGGAATGCATCGCGCTCTCCGAAGGCTGATCTTTGAGCGCTCGCTGGAATCGATCCTTTGATGAGCGCTGCACCGCCCAAGGTGCAGCGTTCATAAGGGGCAGCTGGCCAGTGAAAGGGGGAAAGGGGTCGCGACGGGCAACGAGCGGTGGAGGAGGGAGGTGTGTTGCGGCGGGCAGCCACCGGGCCGGGGAAAGGGGGGGAGGGGGTTGAGGTGTCGCGGCGGCCTACCACCCTGGGTGTCACTAACCCTAGTGCAGGCATGTACGAGTTCCTCAAATAAAGTAATTAGGTTAAGTTAATGAGTATTAGCCTCAAAAGTAATTTGAGTAGAATATAAATTACTTAAATGGAATGGAATTGAGTAAATTATTAACTACCGTAAAAAGTGGAGAATAGGCCATATGCGAAATCCTTGCCAGCTGTCATCAGCGTGCCATTAGGAGCCGCCATATTGGGGGGTTTATCACATCTTCCAGTTGTGGATGAGGCGCCTCTGCATTTAACTCGGTTTTCATAATATTAGGGCAGTTTATTTGTACACTCAACGGGTTGGTGGTTAGTTTCGGTTCAAACAAGAAAAGAAAGACGGCCGAAAAATTCTGGAAAAGGAATTGTCAGCAACGAGGTCGCAAGACTCGTCACTCAAGCAGTGAACTGGGCCATCCAGGTCAATGAACGGTATTTCTCGAACACGTCCTGTGAGGGTTTCGTACAGGACTTGCAGCAGGTGATCATATTTTTAGTTCTACGACTTCCACTTTGCCAGGACTATTGTTTCTCGGGCGAAACCATCGGTACGGGAACCCCCCAATATGGAGTAAATATGATAATTGATCATGAATACACTAGATGGCGCTTATTTTCGCATATGGTCTATTAAGTTACTTTGATATTTTTTATGGTAATAATACAGTGCATATATGATTTGATCCGTTAGAACAATTCTGCTAACCAAATATAAAGCGGCTTGTGTTTTTAAAGAAATGCTTTAATAAGGTTTTGCTTGAAGCCTAATTATTTTGTACTTTTCTGCTTTTTGGGCAATGATGTACTGCGCCGCGATGTAGCATTTTCTACTTTGAGGTTTAGCACTACCTGAGCTTGATTTTGCAGACAGTGCTTGCTTGTTTACAGTGTTGCGTGAAATAAATCCAAAAACTACTTGAAGTACAAAGTAAATTAGAGGTTATGTACTTCAAGTAAAGTCATAAGTATACCGGGTGCAATGCATGTCAAGTAAAGTACTATAAATGCGATATACTTTTAAAGTAAACTGGCCAAGCTGCGGCCTCGCGAGCCGCATGCGACTCTTCACGTGTTAAAAGTACGGCTCGCGGTTCCCCCCCCCTCCCCCGCCTCCCTCGCGGTCACACGAGCACTTCGCTAAAAAGAGAAATGGATCGCGCTTTAAATCGAAAGACAGGTTGAGGTTTTGTAGTCTTGTGCTACTGCTGCCTTATGTGCAGTTGGACTCACTGCTTCTGACACGGATAGATTAAAAGTATAGTTCGAGTTTCGTTTATTGCTCTAGACAAAAGCTTGTCCCCCCCCCCCCCCCGCGGCTCTTGGAAGTTTCGTGGCTTTGTCCGCGGCTCTTAGGCCGGGTCAGCCTGGCCACCCCTGCCCTATACAGTGTTTTTTTTTTTTTTTAACTGGTATGAATTGATCCAGGGATAATCGGAGCTGCATCCGTTTTTTTCGGAAATGGCGGCAAATATTGGATAGTGTCCAGTTGCCACAGAGTAGCTGCTTGACTCTCGCTGATGAACTATTTAACACAATCAACAAATAAGGCAATTATTGGCATCGGTCTTAAAGCCGCCTTTACTTCACTCAGAGAAATGTTCAGATGACGTCTCGAAAGACGACAGCGCGCTTTTGCATGGCAATACATCATTTTTTGTTTTCAAATTTGGGAATGTACTTTGAAGTCAGGAGTTGTACTTTCCGCGGAAAGTACCAGAAAAAAATACTTTAGTAAAGTACAAGTACAAGGTCAGAATGCATTAGATGAGCTTTAGAGCAAATCTCCATTTTCTGCCTCCTTTGAGTGAGGGTTTAGGGTGTACACCTCCTGTAGTGGGCGAGAGTTCCTACGTTGGGGGAAACCGGGGCAAGCTCCTCCTTGAAGTGCATCAAGCCTCCTTGAGCTTTGGGACACAAAGAAACGCCAGTCTTAGGCGCTAATCCCACAGTACTCGGCCTCACATGCCACGCGTCTGTCCACTGCCTGCGCCTCGTAGCAGGATTGTTGCCGTGGAAGGCTCGTGAAAATTTTAGAGGTTTTCGAACACATGCTTCCCTTTCTCTGAAAATATCAGCTGATCTCCCAACATCTTATATTTTAATGCAGGAATGTTTGCTGATAATCAAAGCTAGCACTAAAATTCAAAAGTAATTTGTAATTCCATTAGAAGTTGCTCGGAAAAAGTAAACTACTAATTACCGAAATAAAAATGTAATTAAAAGTTACTAAACTACTCACAAAAGTAGTTTAACTACAGTAACTTCAGTAGAGTAGTTGAACTACGTACTAGTCAACCCTATTGACACTACTGGTCGTGTTTCTCGCCCTCTCTCTCCCTCCCTCTTTACTCTCTCTCTCCATCCCTCTGTCTTTCTCTCTCTCTCACTGCAGGGTTCGAGGCGGAGTGGCGGGGCTGCGCGTGATCGACGCGTCCGTGATGCCCAGCGTGATCACGGCCTAACCTGAACGCGGCGACGCACATGATCGCCGAGAAGGGAGCCGCCATGATCCAAGAGGAGTACGACCCGAAGCCCTCCGGCGTCTCAGGACATAGGTCGACTGAGCTGCTCTAGGCCGGGGCCCCGCGCAGAGCCAAATGCGTACGGAGTAGACCCTGAGAAACAACGCGCGCTCGAAAGAATTAAAAAAAGAGGAGGGGGGGAAGTAGACACTAAATTTTTTGCGTTTTATCAACACTACCTGAGTCAAAACCTATCAGCAGCTTTCTCTACATCACGCGTAACGTGGGTTCTGCGCATGCGCAGGGCATCCCACGCAGTCGCGAAAGTTGGAACTCTATGGTTGGCGTCCGGATAGAGAGCGCTTCCTCTTCTGCTTCCTCCGCGACTCGGATGAATCGCGGAGGGTGCAGGACAGGTAGCGCGACGCCCTTCCGGACGCCAAGCGTAGTTCGAGCTCTCGCCGCTCAGTGTCGAACTTTTTGTGGAGAAGGTTGAGGGCGTCACCGTCACACGAATGGTAACTTTCAGTTGAAGAGAATGCTAGATGAATGCTAGTGCTTAGCGGCGATGTGAAATTGAGATCGATTAATTGTTGGAATTAGGAGCTTTGGCTAGGTGACGCGAGCCACCGCCCGATTAAAGGGGCTCAGCCGTATCCACTCCATCCATCCTTTGGTTCATTGGGCGTTTATATATAAAGAGTTCCGTAGTGCTGGATTTCCTTCGTCACTTACCTGAGGCCAGCGAATGGGGTATATTGAACACGAATGCCGCCTCATCGTTCGACTTGGACTGGTGTCGTCCTTGATCTGGCACGAGTCCGAGCATTGACGTTGCGCTCGTGTCCAGTCAATGCCCCACGCCCCCGTTGGTGACGACCTACGCTCGCTCACTTCCGAGTTAGCTTCGGTAAGAATGTAATTGTAGTACATTAAAAGTACTGGTGCCGTGGCAGACATCCCTGTGAAATGCTGGAGGGCACCTTCGAAACAAGTGAGCAGGCATCAATGCCATCATGCACTGCTACATATTAAACTCAATAAACCCGACTGCATCCATTCATATAATGTACAGCACAAGAAAAAACGGTCGTGCAGTAAAGAATGTGAAGACACTTAGTCGAACGCTTCGTATGAATCGATTCAAACAACATCAACTTGCCTCACTCGCTAGTGACAAAAAAAGAAAAAAAGAAGAAAAAGTTGAAACACAGGGAAACAATTATATTCGGTGAGTGACTTTAATTCACATTGATTCACGCGGCATTGCAAAGCCGGTCGTGCCGGATTGGCTGCTCTTCGAATAGGACGCTGTGTCGACACACATGGCAACACGTACGGGGTTGCTGCGCCGGCCTGCAGGCGTTGCGCGTGTGTGACTGGAGCGCGTCTCAAGCCCGGTTCACACAGTTGCGTTTGACTGCGTTTGACTGCGTTGCGGCAGCGAGACACCGGGACATCCCTGCTGCTTATAACGCGTGCCAAGAAGATTCCTTGAATTGGATTCCACGCTTCATACGAAGCACAGATGTGCCGGTGACTCGCTTTCGGTTCTCGCCGCAACGCAGTCAAACGCACTCAAACGCGCAAGTGTCTGAACCGGCCTTTAACGTAACCCCCCCCCCCCCACCCCCTACCCCTTTAGTATCACTGGATAGGTTTTCAGAGTACCGTAATAACAGCAAAAGAGTCTGGCAACGCTGCCGGACTCTTTTGAAGGGAACGAAACAGGTTATCTGCTCGGTACCGGAGGTGTCTGGCCGAGGAAGAGACACAAAAGCGGACGCGGTAGCAAGTAACGCCTGCCTCCACAGTTTGTGGCAAAAGATCGGAGCACGTTGTTTTTTTTGTTTTTTTTTGTTTTTTGACCAAACGAAGGGTCTAGGAACGAGGTGCTTTGCTGGACAGAGTCTGCACTACTTTGAGGAAGGGGTACGATGAGTGGCCAGAGCAATAACCGAGGTGGTAGTCCCTTTTTTAGGGCGACAGAGGCACCCGTATATGCCTCGGAAAGAGGGCGGGACAAGAAGGGGAAGGGCCCCCAGCACGGAAGTGCTGTGGCAGGTGGTCGAGCAGCTGGTGAGAGACCGAAACAACAGGTACCCTCACCAAGGGAGCGGACGCGGGTGGTAAAGGGGGGTGAGGCGAGGCGGCGGGACCAACGGTCAACAAACGACGCGAAGGAGGACCGAAACGAAGCCCCGCGGAAAAGGAGACGACGAAGGAGAGCGAAAAGAGGAACAAAGCTAGCCTTCCTGAACATACAGGGTGGTCGGGTTCAGCGCAAGTGGGAGGAGATATTCCAGACAATGGCAGATGAAGAAATAGAGCTGTACGGTATAGCGGAGACCCACCTTCGAGAAGCGGAAATGCCACCGGGACACTACATCAGGTTGTGCTGGGAGGCGTGTAACAGAGAGGCAGGAGAGAGGAGGGAGGAGGCATTGGGGTACTCTTTGCGCCGAATCAAGGATGGGTCAGGGCAAGACCGAGTTGCCGGGAACACCTCTGGATGACGGGGATGCTAGCAGGATGTAAGACTGCAGTGGCGGTGGTCTACATGTGGACAGGAAGAACTGCCAAGGAGAGGAATAGGGAGCTATGGGAGTGCCTCCGAGTAGACATAGGAGACCTCCATGGAGAGTATCATATTCTCCTGATGGGGGACTTTAATGCACACCTGGACAGCCTCGGATGGGGCCACGGATGCCAACGGCCAGGAGTTACTAGAAACGGTGGATCAATTCAATCTGGTCAACGGGAACTTGCAACCGAAGTGCGAGGGATTCACCACGTGGTCGTCGGGGGACCGGAAGTCTTGCATAGATTTTGCGAGTCATGTCACCTGGTCTGTACGACCGCTTGACCAGGATGGTCATTGATGGAGAGGGGGATCACAGTGTTGGAAGTGACCACAACAGAATGTTGATGGAATTTGGCGGGAGAATGGAAAACGAGAGGGGAGGCAACGAGTGCAAGGGGTTTCTTACGGAACGAGACATCGACCAGATTGCGGAGCGACTGGAGGTGACGCCGGAGGCAGAGTATGAACGCATAATGGGGCGTGTACGACAGGAGCTGAAGAAGAAAAGGCGCAGGGTGGGCAAACGACAGAAGTACAGCCTGAAACGATGGTGGGACCGGGATGTACGGGTTGCAATCAGCGCCAGAAAGGACGCATGCCGCAAACATCGGACGGCGGTGAGAGCCCGGTGGCCCGAGCAGGCACGGAGGAGCCTATGGGGAATCTACAGAGACAAGAAGAAGGTAGCGGCAAGCTTGATCCAGGAGAAGCTTCGCAACGTGGACCGAGGGTTCCTGGAGGATCTGAGAAGAAGTGGTCGGGATGCACCAAGAAAATTCTGGAGACACATGCAGAGGTCTAACAGGCATGCAACGCCCAAACAGCTGCTGCGTCACCCGGAATCAGAAGTCCTCCTATCAGAGACGGAGGGTCTGCAGTTTGTGGCGGCGCAAGTCGCTGCCGCGTTTGGAAGAGAAGAAGGCGAGGTGGACGAAGTAGAGGGTGAGCCAGGGACAGAGGAGATCGACTCGCATGAGTGGTTGGGTCCTATCGGCGAGGCGGAGCTCAAGAACATCGTAGGTCGGATCCAGGCAAGCACGGCGACAGGAATGGATGGGTTTCCAGCGTCTCTCCTCAAGAAGCTGGGCCCAAGGCAGTGCCTTGCGTTGAGGGAGTGCTTCAGTGATATGCTGGAGACTGGAGAGATACCTCAGGACTGGCGCCACGGTCGAATGACTTTCTTGTATAAGGGTGCTGGGGAAAGGAGTAGATTATCATCGTACAGGCCGATCACGGTGACTCCGGTGCTGTACAGAGTCTTCGCCCAAGTGCTGCGGAGGAGAATACAGGCATGGGCGGAAAGAGAGGGATCCTTGGCGAACTGCAGAATGGGTTCCGCAGAGGACGGCGCCTGGAGGATAACTTGTTTGTTCTCACGCAGTGCATTGAGATGGCACGCACGGAGGGGCGGGAGCTATGGGTGGCCTTCCTCGATGTGGAGAAGGCATACGACTGCATCGAACAGGCTGCACTGTGGCAGTCGTTACGCAACAAAGGGACTTCCCTGCAGAGTGGTGGATCTCTTACGAGAACTGTACACGGGTACGAAGGTGGTGGTGGAGTGGCAGGGGATGCGGTCAGGGATGGTGCCTATTCGCAACTCCAGCGCGCCGCTCTGCCCTGCCGCGGACGAATGGAGAACCAGAGGAGCGGGGACGGCAGCGGGCGGCGGCGGCGCAGACACGGTGGCAGGGACTGACGACCTTGATGCGTGAAGCCGTTTTAACGAAATACACCATCTTCCCGAGGGGAACCATGGGGTGATGCTGAGCATCGCGGATCGTAATTAATTCATTCACTTCTGACTGATTTCTTTTGGCCGGCCGGATTTGGGCTGCGGCGGACGCGAGCGGCCGAGAAACGCTAGCAGACGACAGCCGCAGAGTTGCGGGGAAAGCCCACCCCACTGGAAAGCCCTGGCGTGGCGTTGCGACCCGCGCGCCCAAAACTATCCTCCTTTCACTCCTCCGGGGAACGCGCGCAGCGCGCTACCGCTGCTTATATTCACACTTGAAGTAGAGGAGACTAGAGGAGGAGATTTGCGCATGCGCGCGCGGTGTGAGTAGAAGCGAACGCACGCGAAGTGCACGCAGCTGGTAGAGAGAGAGAGCGGAGAGAGTAACGCGCAGCTGTTGGAGAGAGGGAACGAGGAGAGTTGCGCATGCGTAGTGTGAGTGCGGACGACGCCGACGCCGCGGGACATAGACCTGAGCAAGAGATGCTCCGCATCTAAAAAGTGAGCGCGTTAAAAAAGGAATTCTTGTGCTCCGCCTTGCAACAGCCTTGCACGAAGGACCGGGATGTCTGATTTCATTAGGGACTTTTCGTGTATCGCATACGCTGCGGATTTCTGGTCTTGTGCATGGCCGCCAGCTCAATCTGTGCTCAACGTGACGGAAAACTCTCCCGCTAATAATGAAGAACTCTATAGTACGGTCTACGGAAAGTCTATTCTTTGCCATAAGTAGAAGAAAACTCGTCGCGCAACGGTATGTCGAGCAATACAAATCGGGAATGGTTTCGCGTTTTAAGGCCGTTACAAGGAACATGACCATTTATTCCAAGCACTTTAAAAAGACAGAATACCCGTACTTGCTTTCAGGTAATTACAAAGCAAATAAAGAAATGCTCGAAGCATTTTAAGCGCGTCTGTGTTAGCCAGCCGTTCGTGACGAGAGCTTAGAACGCGCAGTTTTAGCCAGAGGGACCGCAATGTTGCAAATAACACGGTACAAAAAATGTACGGTATATTAAAATATTTATTTTTGATAGAGCAATAAATAAAACCCCTAAACACGCCGATTATGTTAATAGGCAGTTTTTGCATAGCGTACGACACCCTAAACTTCAGTTGGACGTACAGCGCACTGACGTTCAACCGGCGCTACCAACTTTCACGAGCGGCTTCATAGCCGAGTTGTGCAACTTATTAAAATAGCTTAAATAAATGTAAATTACTGTGAAATAAAAAGTAATCGTTTTTTTAGCTGTTTGAGGCTTTAGCTGCAAAACCTCTAGTGGGCTGCATAGGCAAACTGAAGTTTTGGAGTGTCGTATATGCTGACAACAAAAGATGTAAGGACTACAACATCTTTTTTTAGAGTGATGAGCACGGCAACGTTCCTGGCGCGCACTGAAAATTGTGCTTCAAAGGCGCAGCGCGAGCTTGCGGTTGTAATGCTACACCGCACGGTAGCCTGCGGTAACAAACTTTCTATCAATAACCATAGAGCAGTTTGATTACGTGTTGCCATGCACTAAAACCGAGACGGTGAGCAGCGAGTTGTGAGGCTGTGACGCGAAGACACCAATACTGTGAACGCTGCTCTTCCGAAGCTTGACGGTCACCGTTCGCGGCTCTCTTTTTAGAGCACTAATGGCCAGGCAAAGCGCAAACATATCTTCATCACCCTCAAAAATATTCTGCCACAAACAGTAACGTGGCCGGTGCCTAAAACGCGCTCGCTCACCACAAAGCTTCGCAATTTGAGGTTTCTGCAACTTTTAAATAACAGCATGCTCGTTTTCCTAACGTGCATCAGCATCTCCGTCACCTGTAATATGATCCTTCCCTAACCGCTTCGCATTTGTAGACAAATAAATCATTTTTAGCGCGCTGAACAGCGTCAGCGAGCAGGCGCACGGGATATCCTGGAGAATCTATCCCCGTCTCTTCCGCCATCTTGGAACTACCGCCCATGCCACCTATAGGGCGTTGGAGTTGCGAACAGGCTGGGGCCTCAGGCAGGGCTGTCCGCTCGCTGTCCCCGCTGCTCTTCATGCTTTTCCGAAGTGAAATGGAGGCCGGCTTGGAGAGATGTGGGCATGGTTTTGATGTGTCATTCATGCTAGACGGAGGGAAAGTGTCCCAGACGCTCCCAGGCCTGCTTTACGCAGATGATATGGTGTTGACGGCGAGCTCTAGGCCCGGTTTGCAGGAGCTTCTGGATACGTGTATGTGACATGGGGACCGGCTCGGACATATGGTTCAGCGCCCAGAAATGTGCTGTGTTACGTTGGGGGAGTCTGGGAGGACGGACGGAGTGTGAGCCGGTAACCCTACAAGGGAAGAGGATTCTGTTCGCGTCCGCATACCGCTAGGGAGTCAGGCTGTCAATGGGTCCAGACTATTTGGCGGGGTATGAGCTGGGGGTGCGAGAGAAGGCGCTACGGGGGCAACGCGTGCTGAAGGCCAAGGCTCTATGGACATTTAATAGTTTGGAGGTGGTACGCGGCCTATGGAAGGCAGTGACGGTGCCGGGACTGACGTTCGCTAACGCGGTGCTGTGTCCGCCAGTCGCCACGCGGGAGTGCTTGGAGAGGAGGCAGCACGAAGTGGGAAGCCTGGCCCTTGGCGCTCATGGGACGACACCAAACGAGGCAGTGCACGGCGACGTCGGGTGGTCCTCGTTCGAGGCCCGTGAGGCAGTGGCGAAGCTCAGTTTCGAAGTGCGCGCATGGGGCCTCGGAGAGGAGCGGTGGGTACATCAGATGAAGAGGTGCCTTCTCTACACCGGGGTGGCAACCCGATGGACGAGGAGAGTCCGTGTACTGTCGAACAAGTGTGGGGTGCCGCTGAAGATCGATCGACAGGCTGGAAGATACAAGCATGGGATTGAAGGAGCTGCGTGAGCAGGTCAGAGCTGTGGAGACCCGGAGGTGGGAAAGAAGAGCAGCTGACAAGCGGGCACTCCAGACCTACATCAACCACAAGAAGGAGATCCCCAAGGAGCAGTTCTTTGATAACACACTTGGGAACAGCCTGCTCCGGAACGTTGCGAACGAAGCGGTGGCAGGTGAAATGTGGGAGTTGAGGCGAGCATGATGTGCTCCATCTGTGGGGAAGAGGAGGAAACTATGGAACACCTGGTGCTGAGGTGCAGGGCGTGGCGGGGACCACGGTTGCGGGCTCGGCTGCGCGGGACGCACCACACTCAGCGGTGCGCTTGCGGGTTTGTGTTTGTGGCTGGGGCCTCCGCCGTTGTCTGCGTGGGGGTGGGTTGGGGCGCAGCGAGTTATCTTATCTTCCCCTCTGGGTTCTGATCATTAGTTGCTTCCCTACGTGTATACTTGTTATTCTTATCTTGTACTTACGACTACTGTTTGTTTATGTTTACACCTACTCAGCGGCGGGCTAGCAGGCGCACATGCGTAAGGGTACTTACCTGTCTGTCTAGCCTTGCTCGCCGCTGAGTGGGCAAACTTTCTCGTGCAAATAAAAATAATTATTATTAATTTTATTACGGCCGCTCCAAGTAAGTGAAGTGACGCTGGAACAGGCTCTCGGTTTCGTTGGCCAACCACAAGAGGGTGACATAAGAGCCGGTGATACAGGAGGTGCGGCTGGTGCGGCAGCAGGGGGCAACGGTGCGAACGTGATCGAGACAGCAAAGCGGCGACTGGAGAATTGGAGAAGGAAATCCTGCGGGGGAGCGGGAGTTTCTAATTCCTAAGGACAATGTATATGGCTAGGACACATACGGAGATAATCCGTACCGTAGTTTCCGCAATAGCCAACAGATCTACGTAGATCCAGATCCTCCATGTTTCGTCCAGCGCTCGAGACGACGACACGACGAGACGACCAGCCGCGGGCTGCTCTGTGAAGTGTGCAGTTTGTGTTTACGGATTCTCGTGTTCCGTATATTTGCTAAATGTGTTCAAGAAAAGTAAAGAATTGTTGCCGAGAAGCACCAAGAACAGAGTGCGAACGCGGTTTCGTGCTATTATTGCTTTTTGGCGGCAACAGGGACGCCAGCAAGTCTGCTCGTTCGCAAGATGTGTTCGTAAGTCCGCCTCTGATCACTGGAGCGCGTGAATGAGCCACCGCAGACTGTCGCCGTGACGTTTTGATTCGGCTTAAGTGTCCATTCGGCTGAGGCCCCAGTTCGGTTGATAACCCAGTTTGGCTGGAAGCTTTGATTCAACTCTAGAAAGGTAAACAAATTAGACTGGTAAGTACGATTGACTCACTTGCCTTGGAAAGACTAAAGGTTTAATTCAATTCGTTTCTGCATGGTAGTCGCAGCATGTTTCTGACCAACATTGTGTTTGTGTTGTTTGTCATATTGAGCTGCTTTGTACACACCACGTCTGTCATTCGAGGTGAAAAGTTTATTAAGTTGACTACAGTATGATTCAGATGTCCAAAGTCCACTTCTTTTAGTGCTGGCCCTTATAAGCACAAGAAAAAGTCCCGGCAGTTCTGTTTGTCCAACTGTCATGAAGGGAAGAGAAGATGCAAGCTTCAGTCACATAAAAAAGCATTGTAGCAGGGTTTCTCTTTGATCAGTTATTTTCAATGGGGCCATAAGGCACATATTGTACAAATATCGAATTTCGAAGAAAAGCTCACCGGAGAAAACCTCACCCACTTTTGTGCGGGTCCGAGAAAAGCTCACCAGTCTTTTGACAGACCCGGAAAAAAGCTCGCCTCAAACTGGGTTATTATGCAAGTGGTCGTTAATAGCAGTAGTGCTACCAAGGTCTTATGCGTCTCTCACGCAGGCGGTACACCGTGCAACAGAGTTAGCGCACAGCGATTTTTCGCATTTTACTTAGAGAAAGGGTTGATCAGCGTCAAACTTTTATCGCACAAGTTTGTGCCCCGAATGAGCAATTTGCACCCAACTAGTAGTTTTACTAACAACCACTAAAACGAAAAAAAACACAAGGAAGTTGATCTATTGTTTATGTTGACAGGGTCACGCAGTGTAACACTTCATACCATATCGCTCTGCTGTAAACAAAAAAAGAATAATATTTCAAATAAAAAAGTTATGTTCGATTTTTTTATATAAATTGGACTAATATCACTGCAGCTAGCAAATATTGAATATTTATTACCATAGGCATTGCTAAACACGGC
This sequence comes from Ixodes ricinus, assembly GCA_037355805.1. Lineage (NCBI taxonomy): Eukaryota > Metazoa > Arthropoda > Arachnida > Ixodida > Ixodidae > Ixodes > Ixodes ricinus. Next base: position 74,740 of record JAZHYW010011546.1, on the reverse strand, counting down.
TGGTTGTTTGAACAATGAAAAACAACGCAGAAAAATGAATTACTGCAATTTCAGCAGGTTTTTTGTTCATGAAAACCTCGCCATACTAAAACACAAACAGCTTCGGGTTTTTTTGTTTTTTTAGCAAAAAAGTTATCTTTGCTTTTTTTGCGATCTGATTTTCCAGCAATACGACATTACTTTTCTGTTTTGGCTTCTATATTACGTTCTGATTTCATTACAAAAAGATCTGAGGTAACTGACGAACGAAGTTGGAGGTAGAAATAAAGCTCAACGCATCGATTTGCTCCGAAGACCACTGCTTTTTGTTCGTGGTCAGTCCGATATAAATCTTTATTGTGTGGTGATTCTTTGATTGAAATACAAAATACATGGCACAATCAAAAAACATCCAACAGCACAAAATAAAAAAATAAAAAATATATTTTTGCGGCCAAGTTTTGATTTTATTATCCTGGTAAAACCGATCTGGTTTGAACCACAATTTAGGTTCTCTTGATTTTCATTAGAGAGTTTTAGTAGATCGTTCCGATACCTCCGATACCCCCGATAACGATACTATATATGTAAGCGCAAAGGCGGAGGCAGAGTATCGGGTATCGTTATCGGAGTCATCGGAACGATCTACTAAAACTCTCTATTCTCCGCCCTGACTGTGGCCCTCTGTATTGCTTTTATGTCAACCCATTTCGCGTGAATGTCATCATATTTAATTCTGACGTGGCCGTGATGGAAGAAATACGACCTTTTTTTAAATTTTCCGTTCGGAATAAGGTAAGAATTAAAACCATTCCTTCTTAAGCGAATAGGTAAGTCCTATGCTCCCCATGCATTTGAGGCCATGTTGAGGAACATTTTTCTCGGTGTCTATTAGGAGTATTCCTGTCATGTTCATATCATTTTGTTTGAAATTTTGTGTTTTATCTACTGAACTAGAATTATTTGAACCAATTTAAAATAATATTTTTCTCAATTTTTTTATTCTAGTACTAAAATTTTAGTTTTTTTCATGTATTAAAAAATTATAACTCAAAAACTGCTGGGTGCAGATTTTTAATTCTAGTTCAGTATTTTTCGACACTCATGCAGATGGTAGGAATAAAATATCAACCCTCTATAATGTGAGGTTAAGGAAAAAATGGTACCTATGTACTAAAAAACACTGTTTTGAGATAATTGAGTTTAAAGTAAAAAAACTGGTGAATAACAAATTTCTATTGGCACCAACAGCCTTAGAGTAATTTTTTCAATAGCCGCCAGCTTGGAAGGCATTGCTAAAGACATGTCTTTGCTTTTCGGCTTATCGCCTTGCTTGCCTGGCCTCTTATGTGACCTACCGTGTCGCTTGGTCCGTAAAGTATATTCGAGTGACGTCAACTTCCCTCAGCTCCTTGATGGTGTTCCACACATGGTTCTATCCGCAGGACTTCAAAACATTGGCTTGTGCAATGCTACCACCATTGAATGAAAGAACAGTATCCTATGCCGCCTTTTTGTCATTACAAAAGACAAACACTTGAAAGCAGATATGGTACACACCTGGAAAAAACGTGCACAGCGTCTCGGGATTGTCTTGGTTGAAAAAATGCTATGAAATAGTTGTCACGATTATTTTTTTTAAATTATCTGTTACTGGGCAAGCCTTTAGGCCTGGTGTTGAATTTGTTTTGTGGCAAAATTTATTGATAAACAGAAAGCGTATCCCAAAAGGAGGCGTGGTCACCTGCTACTTGCTTTCCGAAGAAGTGATTTTCAGCCAGAAATATAACTTTAAATAACACTGTGACAATGGAAATGCAGAAAGAACTAAACGTGTTAAATTGTAAAAAAACTAAAATCGATTTTTTTTTTCATTTTTGCCTTACCCTGTGCTCCTTAAACAAATGGTGAAATATAGAGATTCGGCAATGCGCCGTCTGTATACTACATAAAAGGTGTACAGAAACTACTCAAGCTGCAGCCCTCTTCACTGATTATATTTTCCCAGCTATTTTTTTATTAGCGTTCTTATTGAATTCATTTATTTTATTTTCGTCGGGCAACGCGCCGTGTAACACGTCAGGTGTTACACGGCGTTTTTATATTTTAAAAGTATATTCTGCTAGTGAAGTGCAGAATGACCGCATGCGCATAAGGCATCCCAGCAAACTTCAGTTGAATGAACGTATTTCATTTGAGTCAACGCTCGATTCTTGGATTCGTAGTTGAGCTTTTCTCCGCATCGGTCAAAAGGCCGGTGAGTTTTTCTCCGCATTGGACAGTTTGGCGGTGAGCTTTTCTCCGGTGTGCTTTTCTCCTGTGAGCCCTTCTCCGGTGAGCTTTTCTCCGGTAAGCTTTTCTCCGCCGCTCCAAATGTCACCATATACATAGGGTCCTTCGTTTAGGGTTTTATTTATATTTTCACGTTCATGACATCATTTCCGGAACGGGGACTTTGTTTTGTGTTCTTCATTTTAAAGTCACTTTTTAAAGAATTATTTTTTTTAATTTTTCTTCGGAATGTTTTATACAACGACCCTAAACAGAAAAGCACACAAAAGACAATAAAGCTTAAGCCAATTGGCCCCAAAAGGAAAATGGGCAAAACCCATTCAAGATTGTGGGAGCTTTGAACATTTAAAGTAAGGGGCACAAAATAGGGAGGGCAATCCTAGGCGCGAACACACGGATGACATTGGGGAGACAACTATCGGAACAAGATAACACTCATAGACTAGGTGTTATCTTGTTCCCATGGTTGTCTATCTATTGTCCTCCGTGTTGCCTCGTTTAGGATTGCCCTCTCTCTCTTTTGACTTAGTCCAGCCCGCTGACCCTGCATTTCCCGAAACTATGTCAGAAACTGGGGAATAATATTTCCAGGTATTTTGAGGATGGACTTTAAAACAGTCGTTGACAAAAATAAAACTCGAAAACGAAGGACCCTGCATGATATACATGGGCTGCATCTATGTCACGAATGATGCCATACACCGGCGTACACCATGCTGGTGGGTGACACGGCCACCATTTGAAGTTTAGGCCCATGAGGGCAATGCTAAACTACACCGCTGCAGCAATCGCTCGCGGACCAAAGAACGACAACGGCGGATACTGTTGTTTTTTTTTTATCGTATCTTCGTTGATTGTTACGTTGGCCCGCCCGGGGACAGAGCCAGGACGAGTTGCAGAGAAGACTCGACAGAGCCAACATCAATGATATGACCGCACATTATCGAGTTTGTAACATGCGTCTCATTAGTCTGGTAACATGCGACATAATTAGCCACTCTGCATTCGCCCTTCCTTTACTCAGTGCCCGAGTCATCGCCCAGGTCACGAGCCCACAACTTCCGTCAAACGCAATACGTTGATCCAATCGTTAACTGCTGAAAGGCCGATGCGCAGTGAAAGTTTTGTGCGTGGCACAAAGGGCTCCCCTAGTGTCCTTCTTTACATTTCCTCTTGCACTCCTCCCTCGTCCTTGTCCCTAAGAAGCAGGTCTTGGAACTACTCCTTGCAGAAGCGAGAGTGTACTCCTTTCTGAGATCGAAAAGAGGATCCGAGGGATTGTTTCCTCCTTTCTGCTTGCTCGCCTGCCTTTAACAGACTCCTCAAATTCAGAACTTGCACTTTGGATATCGGTTAGTTGGAAGTCTCTTACCCTGCCATTCACAACTTCACTACTTCAAACAATTCCAATCGCGGCTCTAGGACTTAGCTGCTCATCAAATAATTGAGGTATTTCAGTGCTTTAAGCGCTCTACAATACTCTCGCGTACTGACCCACGTTTCTCCAATGTTCCCATCTTCTAGCGAGAGCGGATCATTGCAGCCGCTCAGCTACACTTTCTGCTTGTAGCGCGATCACACTAACGCAACAAATTCTGTCTCTACTGACTCACCATCGTCAGTGTAGGCACGTTTTTTCAAGCTCAGTTGATGAAAAACCATTGCGTTGCTACACAATGTCCGGGCCGCTAGCAGCATGCTAGCCTGGCAAGTGCATAACTGTGGTGCGCAGTCAATTGCTAGCATCGCGAAAGGCCCCGCCCCTTTCCTAGCATAGCGTCACGTGCCAACTACGTATATAGTAATCATAACTCAAGAGCATCTGTAAATTTTGGCAAGGTATTATCTCCAATTGTAAAATTTGTAGGTTTGCTCTTTCATATCATTTTTCTGCTTCAAAACTCGTGGGGACATTGTTAGATGACCGGAAGATACGGAACCCGGTTTCACATGTACATTCAGCAGCCAATAAAATGCGAACAGTGGAGCACGTGGTTTTCGACACATGCTGCATCATTCAATGTGGCACATCTTGTATCGAATACCATGTACTTTTTTGTTCGCATCTCACTGGGTACCGACTGTACAAGTTTCAGTTCACACCGAAGGTTTTCGCTACGCTTTGTGCTGTGCATACGGACTTCCAGGAACAGCTGGTTCTCAGAGCGACCCGCAACTTTATGCCACCTTGTACTGGCTAAATGAGACTGGCTTTAAAGTTTAGACATATAGGACTCCAAATATAAACGTTAAAAATGGTTCAGTGCTGCACAGAATATGTCTGTAAGATGATGAAGGTGGTCGACGTTGGGAAAGACGAATCTCGGACAAAAGCTCACCGGACAAAAGCTCACCCATTTTTTCACAGACCCGGACAAAAGCTCACCAGGAGAAAATTTTATGTTGGTCTTAACGCGTGTGAGGACAACGTAGGTGCATGCGTGCGACACTAAAACGCAATGATAAATTAAATCTAACAGGCGCATGGTTTGTTGCTTAGAGTAGAAATAAGTTTATTTATCGATTGGTAAGAAGCGAATGCAGTCCCCCACTAGCTCCAGCAGTTTTGGAAGATCTCGGTGTACCTGTAATCCCTCGAAAATATTTTTCACAGGATTCTGCAGGCGCAGAGTGGTTTTTCGCACCCGCTTCCCTGGGGTTTCACCTCTGCGGGCTCGTGTCAATGCAGTGGCAACGAACGCCTGATTTTCCTGTGGGCATTCAATCAACATCCAGACGCTTGGATGGGCGTGGCCGACAAACTTATGAAACCCGGTATTCCATCTTTGCAGGTGTATGTCCTGTCTTTATCTTGAAGAGTGGCGTCGTAGATATTCCACCGTTCCGGGGCAAGCTCCGGTCGTCGCCGGCACAGTCAGGCAAAGGGAAGAATTTGCTCTGAGTGCCGCCTCAGAAGGAGCAGAAGCATAACGGAAGGGGCCGTTGACATATATGCGAGTACCATTCCTGGCATGGACGACATCTATCTGGTACTTCCGTGTGCCGGAGCTGGCACGTGAACCAGAAGCTGGACCAAGTATCAGAGCTGGGAAGTGAACCAGAAACAGTAGAAACGGACGTGGGTACGGGTGCTCCTGGCCGGGAATCAGAAGACCACCGTCTCACCGGCCTGAGCGACGGTACCGGTGAGAATTCGGAGCACTCCGAACTGGTGCTAAGGTTTTGTAATATAGATTAAACTAGCGGGGAGGGGTGCTGTATGTTGTGTTAATACAACAGCACCGCGTGTGCCTAGCGCGAGAGACGCATGAGACGTGACTATCGCGGTGCTGTATCGCGCACTATGTTCTTGGTCATGTTGTTCTTATTAACCTCAGTTGTACGGTGCTCTATGCCATGGGTAAGTACAATGTACTTAAAAAGCTTCCCAACACTGAGTAAGGGCAACTATTCTCTGCCTAATTTTTTCTCATGTCTTTTGCCGCTTACTCGCTTTTTCTTGTAAGCTTCGGGGAACAAAATTGGCGGTAAGCAGCTTGGTTCTCAAATTCAAAGTTGTTTTAAAAAATGGTAACTGCATGCTTACACATCTGGTTTTTCTTATTTATTTTTTTTGTTTTCGTCAACAGCCACGGGGAGTCATTGTAGCTACTAGATTAGGGACTTATCGTAGACCGTCAGCTGTGGATTGCAGGGCCTACGGGCGCAAGCTCAGTCCGCCCTCAAAATGACGGCTCACCCAAGCAACGCAAAACTCTTTTGCACGTGATCTACAAAAAGTCCCTATTAACGCGAGCAGTAAGCGTAACTGCACTACTGAATCATGCGACAAGACGGAGAAACAATAATTAACTTTGTCCTCCGCACACCTGGCGATTCATGCTTCTGGCGATCTTTCTTGAATCGCCTCCCAGGAACCAAATAAAACTTTTTCCAGAGACACATATTTAGCTTTCTGTATATTGCGATGCTGTGAAATTTGACTACGCAACAATACCTGATGCCCTGCCCTTTTACAGTCGATACATTTCGATACGTTACGAAGCTCGAGGCCAGCACGACAAGCGCACCTGCCTCCCGCGTCGTCTGCTACTCGTCCTGCTAAAAACTAAAAAGTATGGGCGCGCCTCGCCAAGGGAAAGGAAGACGCTGCGTATACGCGGCAAACTTCAACCGCACAGCCCTGGACGGCCAAGCGTTCCAACTTCCGGCGACCACGAACGTGTCATTGAAGCGGAATGCGAAATGACCGTAAAGGAAGTGTCGCGCAGCCACCCACTTCGCCGATTGGGGGACAACGATAGGGCCAGCAGAGCCAGCGGAGGATCGGAGCGATAAGCTAGAGCCGCTTTACAAGAGGGTGGAGTCGATCTCAGTCTAATCCGGCCGCCCAAGTGTGACGCGGCTTCGGTGGCGTTCGACAAACTCGGGAACTGCGGGAGCCGGGTCATCAGCATAGCGTCACGCGACAACCTGACCCTATTTGGCGTCCACTTTCACTGAGGTCGCTTTCTAGCTCCTTCCGGTTCAATCACTGTGTTCACTGCTTCTATATTTCCGGCTCAGGTTACCCTCGCCGCAAGCGATGTCCCACTATGATGCAACATTTTTTTCTCTCCACTGAAATAAACGATATTAGTCGAACGGATGAAGTCGCGCGTGCCTCGCGTGTTTTCGGCCGTGCCAGTTGGCTTTCTTGCTTCGGAAGTTGACGCAGCCAAGGCCTCCGCAATCTCCGTCGCTGCAACTCGACCGCGTCTCGTTGCGAAGAAACGCCTGACAGTAAGTGCTCGCTATACACCTTTTCCACAAACGCGCACTCATCTTGGATGTCGTCACTTCTGGTATGCGGTGAAGCGTCGTTTTGATCTCTGCACGCCGCTGGAAGGTTTTTACGAAAAATGGGTGACTGTCACACACTCTCGTTTTGCCTCACTTTTATCATTTTTTCGTCCCGCATACCAGATACGGAACCCACGTGACAGAACGACAGGAAACAGAAAACGTCTGTAGTCAGTTACAGGTTAAGAAAAGTTTTCGAGGGAAGGGCAGGTTGCGGAGGAGGAAGCAGACGAAATGCTGGAGAAAAAGGAGGAAACCTCCTCCTCTGTTCAGCGTTTAGTCTGCATCCTCCTCCCCATCCTTCCTTCTTCTCAAAAACTTTTCTTGACCTGTAGTTTACTATATGTTATTCCACGCCAAACGATCCAGCCCCTAAATCGACCATCACGGATTTGGTTTTAAAAATTGTAGGCACTTAAAGCGACGTAAAAGTGCCCTTCCCAATATATTTTTGCAGTAAAAATTTTTTTGCTCTTTTGGCGACCCCTTGATTACCCCGAACAACTGGCTTCAAGGGCTATCGACGGCATTTTTTTTCCTGGCAGTTTTGAAAGTAGGCTGTAAAATAACACTGTTTTTAGTAACTAAATAGGTCCCTTTAAATGCCCAAATAGTTACTTGCATGTAATTTCAACCTTTTCTTGCAATTCTGTGGCACTAAAAATAGCCTAAAATGCCGATATTCACCTTTTTTTCCTCGTAAAAGGGCAAAATTATCAGGCATAAATTTTACTTGTATTAATAGCACTTAGATTGAAGTTAATTATAAAAATATTTTTCGTATAATATTTGTTGCGGTGTTTCGAGGAAAAAATCGCCAATCTTGAAAATAGCGCAAAAAGAGCAACTATTCACTTAAGAATAACGGTATGAGGTGGTCGGTCTAAAAATATATTGACAAAGGCAATACGTAATTTAGAACCCAGACATCAAATAGGCAGTGTTAGAAAAAAGTGTTATTTCTTAAACGCGAAAAATTAATTTTTGAAGTTCGAGCCAACCCAGCTCGTCGGCCCCAAGGCGGGCACTCAAGCTGATGATGGGTAGTCTTCGGAATACTTGCTCTATCTAATCTTCTCAGACGCAGTCAATTTGAGGACGTGACGCCGTCGTGACGTTTACTGTTCTTGAAAGAGAAGTAAAGCCGACGTTCATTTCGGTCAGTGAGGTTGGCTCGAAGTAATGGAGTCCTCTAGTCCCGCGGATAGGTAGAGCGACATTGAACCGGGATAATAACATCTCTCGCCGCACCTGAACATCACTTTCCGGCACCCAGATCGCTCGAATTTGTGTCAGGTTGTCGCGTGCCCAGTTGAAGAGATTTAGTGGTGTTAAAATTTGTCCGCTGAATGGTCTTTGTAGGCTTGACTTCGCAGCCAGTCTCTTCACAGTTCCGCCCACTCCATCGCAGGCACTTTTTCCGTGCGATGTGGCAAAAAAGTTCCATGTTGCACTGAGGTTGTAGTCTTCCACGTGATGACAGAGGTTTACAAAGTTCTTTCTTGTTTTTGTCATTGAGACGCCGCACCGTCCGAGAAGTAATGAATGTGTTCTACGTGAGGCAGTTGGGCTTTCAAGTCATCCAGGAACATTTTCTGGAAAGTCGACACCGTTGCAGTGGTATGGTCCAAACAGTCAGATATCATTGCGTATGATATGACGTGGAGCTCGTCACGACGATCTGGTGGACGAAAATAGACGACGACGGGATGAACTGTAGCTTGGGTATTGTCCCAATGATATGATTGTGGAGCGTCCTGAACAAGAAAGCTGTAGTTTTCAGCAAAATCTAGCAGCACTATTGCTTCTGTTGGCGTAAGACGCATATTTAAGTCGCGTAGATGACGCGCCTGAACCTTGCTCACGAAGTGATGCGTCTTTAGTTCTTTCAGCATCTCTAGCAACCGCTCGGACAATTCTTCTGGCGTAAGAACCATTGTCTCAAGTTTGCACCGTGCTCCACTGACCCATTGACAGACGGTAACGTTGCTCACTAAGTCGGGGTCAAGGGCTGCGGAGTTCATAAGCAAAGGTGCGACGTGCGTAATGCCTGGGCATTGCTTACACCTGCCAAGCATGGCAGTCTTCATTGTTTAAGTCACACACTGTCATTCCAACCAAGGAATCAACTGTGTGTTCCAGACCCGATGAGTGAAGAAGTAACTTCAGGTTCTGGTGATAAAGGCAAACGCAGACTGAGTGCGTTCCTGAAGCTCCAGCAAGCAGACAGTGCTTGGGCCGTAAAGCAGCGAACTTTGAGAATCCGCATTTCACTCCGTTGTTGCTCTTCTTCCATTCTTCATATGCTTCCTTCAGGTTCATTAAAAGCAATCGTTTTTGGCTCCCACGAACGACGTCTTTTTTGCCTGGAAGGCAGATGGAAACAAGCTCGTCTTCATAAAAGTTTCTGACAGAGCTTTTAGTTGATTCGTCTAGTGGTCTGTTCAACCTTTGCGTTGAGCAACTCAAGATGCCCTTCTCTTGTTTCATTGACATGGCAAGGCGAACCTGTCTTTCAGAGGCACCAAAATACTGCGCGATCCGTTTTCGCGACCACGAGCTCGGGGCCAGGGTCAAAAGCGAAATCTTTTTTGATCGGTCTTTTTCTTCGCCAAAGCGCTTCTTGACGTCTTCCATGAGCCGTCTGTAGTCGTCTGTCAGGAACTCATAACTAGGTGTTGGTCTAGATGTCGACGAGACGTTGACGTCCGCAGTGTTGGTCAGGTTACTGACATTCCGGCTTCGACTGTCCAGCGTCGTTTGCATATCCGTATTTGTTTGTCCGTACTTCTGCCCCATGGACAGAGGAATTTCCCCAACTGCTGAAAATTTGAGACTCAACGATGAGGGGAATGCTTCTTCCTGGTCGCTAATTTCAGAGGAGGTCATCTCTTCAGTAAGCGTGTCAGTAGTCTGCTTGAACCTCGCGTCCATTTGGAAGCAGCGAACTTTGCACCCGGGGCACAACCTTTCTCCAGGAACAAGCTTCAATGACGGCAGAGCTATCGCAAGCTCTAGTGATATAACTGATGTCCCACGCCGGCTCCTGGTGTGTTCAAGGAACGGGTCCATACAGAACTTGGAAGCCAGAAGTGTGGTATACTTCTTTACGTAAGTATGATAATGATGAGCGCATATTGTGTTGAGCGCGTCTTCGTCTTTGTTTGCACGCAGAGCCAAAAGGCGTTGTTCTCTTTCTGTCACAGTTGAAATTTTAACGAGAAACTTCCTGTTGACTTGCGTCGTTTTATGGCACCCTTTTGGCCCCAATGAACACGGCACAAGATGGTCTTCTGAAAAAAGATGTATTGTTTGCTCAGTGCACTCAAAGAACCGAATTTCACCTGCGTTTCTGGAATTACTGTAACAAGTACGAGGCTAAAACCTCGCTTTTAGAACGTTTAAAAGCAATAACTAGTAAAACATATTGCCTAAAACCCACCTTGAGATTCCCTGGCATGATCCGTGGAAGCCAGATTACCTGCGTTATTCGGTTCCATGGGAAAAAGTTTGTTCACTTTCCACCCATTACATGTGAACTCACGCCGCTGTGCGATTAGCAGACGATGTCACAACCACTTTTTAGATTCTGCCGTCTGCTTTGCACGCCTATTTAGCAAACCCGTCTGCTTTGCGCGCTCGCGTAGCGAACCCGTCTGCTCTGTCTGCGCCGCGCGGCGATCGCCGCTGCAGTACGCCGCTGTTCGACGTCTCTAGACAAGGACGCGAGAGTGCGGCGACCGAAATTGAAAAATTATTTTTTCGCGTTTAAGAAATAACACTTTTTTCTAACATTGCCTATTTGATGTCTGGGTTCTAAATGACGTATTGCCGTTGACAATATATTTTTAGACCGACCACCTCACACCGTTATTCTTAAGTGAAAGTTGCTCTTTTTGCGCTATTTTCAAGATTGGCGATTTTTTCCTCAGAAACACCGCAACAAATATTATACGAAAAATATTTTTATAATGAACTTCCATTCAAGTGCTATTAATACAAATAAACTTTATGCTTGATAATTTGCCGTTTTCCGAGGAAAAAAAGGTGAATATCGGCATTTTAGGCGATTTTTAGTGCCACAGAATTGCAAGAAAAGGTTGAAATTACATGCAAGTAACTATTTGGGCATTTAGAGGGACCTATTTAGTTACTAAAAACAGTGTTATTTTACAACCTACTTTCAAAACTTCCAGGAAAAAAATGCCGTATATAGCCCTTGAAGCCAGTTGTTCGTGGTAATCAAGGGGTCGCCAAAGGAGCAAAAAATATTTTTACTGCAAAAATATATTGGGAAGACCACTTTTACGTCGATTTAAGTGCCTACAATTTTTTAAAACCAAATCCGTGATGGTCGATTTAGGGGCTGGATCGTTTGGCGTGGAATGACCCTATAGCCTTGTTTCAATTCGCGGCTTCGAGCTGAAGTCACACCGCTCTTACAGTCACGGACGATATGATAAAGGCCATGCGAGCGCCTGGCCCCGAAGGGGTTTATACTATATGCATGGGTGACCGAACGCCATTTCATCGAAACACGTTTTAGAGAGGGGGCACGTTTTGTCTGTAGTCTAGTCAGAGTCTGGCAATGAACTACTTTATTAGGTGCGGAGCACTGAGCTTATATACTCGGCGCGCTAGTAGATACAGCGCCGACTGCCGGGATTATGACTGGCCCATGACATCTTCCTCCTCTTCAGGTCGCTTGCGTTCCGAGGTTGGGTATCGCTGAGGTTTCCTCCGTAGTCGCGTACTTCTGCGCTCTGGGGTAGCCGATTGAACGTTGGTAGCTCCGGCGGTCGCGTCTTCATCTGCAGGTGACGGTGCGTGTCCAACCTGGTCGTCCGCGGGAGGTGTCTGTTGACTCGAAGTATCGGCTGTTCCGTTCCCGTGGACCGACGGGGCATTTTCAACTGTAGTAGTAGTCGGCAGAAGTCGCAAATCCTCCCTCGTACGTCTTTTGCTCTGACCATCTTCAGTGGTGACCACGTAAGACCTGGGTGCATCTGTTGTGCCTTCGATGACCGCGGGAGTCCAGGTTCTCTGCAAACTGTCATAAACGGTTACGGGGAAACCTGGTCGCAAATCAGGAAGTTGGCGCGCTGTTCGGTCGTATGAAGCCTTCTGCTTGTCTCGAATTTCCTTCAGACGACTTGTCACTACCTCTGTTGGTACGGTTTCGGGTTTCATATGACTTGTGGTAACGGGCAACAGCGTTCTTGTTTGGCGCCCCATTAACCGCTGTACCGGCGACTTGAGGTGGGCATCTCTAGGCGTGTTGCGCCATTCTAGCAGTGCTAAACAGAAGCTTACTTTGTCTCGAGAGCACTTGATTAAAAGCTTCTTTGCTTCTTGGACTGCGCGTTCAGCCATTCCATTGGAACGGGGATGGTAAGGACTTGAAAATACTTGTTGGATCTGCAGGCTCGCCAAAACGTCCTTAAACGCCTTGCTGCTGAACGGCGGCCCGTTGTCGCTGCATATCCGGACGGGCAGTCCATGAGTGGCAAATATTTCGGTGCAGGCAGAAATCACTGTGGCCGCTGTTGCTTGGCGAAGTTCCTTGGTTTCAAAAAAAAGGAGTAGTAGTCGACCACAATGAGAAACTCATGACCGTCATGATGAAAAAGGTCGACTCCTATCATTTGCCAAGGGAGGGTCGGTACGTCGTGGCTAAGCATTGGCAGCTTCACGTTTCTGGGTTTGTATTTTTGACACAGTGTGCACGAGCGTGCTAGTGATGTGATGTCACTCGTAATGTTTGGCCAATATATGACTTCCCTTGCTCTGTTTTTCATTTTTTCCTCCCCACAGTGCGCCGCGTGCAAAAGCTTCAAAACTTCATTTCTTTTTGCTTTCGGGACGATTATCTTGTTGCTTCGCAATACCAGGCCGTCTTCTACGTGAATTTCATCGCGATAGTTCCAGTATAGTTTTAGCTCATCCGGTACGTCATCCTTCGAGTCGGGCCATGACGTGCTGGCGTAGTCGCGAAGTTGCAGCATCACCGGGTCCCTTTCTGTTGCGTCTAACATGCTTTTCAGCTTGGCGTCTGAAATAGGGAGGTACGTCAATGCATTCACGTGGAAGTGCTCTTCTTCGTCTTTCAAGACGATCTTGCTTGGAAAGCGCGAAAGCGCGTCCGCAATTAGCAAAGTTTTTCCTACCTTGAACTTCACGGTTATCGGGTATCTTTGTAGAATGAGACGCATTCTTTGCAGTCTGAGGGGGCACTCTGAAAGGGGCTTTTTGAATATAAATTCAAGGGGTCTGTGGTCGGATTCAACAGTGACTTCGGTCTGTCCTACGATGTAGTCATGAAACTTCGTGCAGCCGTGAACTATAGCCAAAGTTTCCTTTTCAATTTGTGCGTAGTTGCGTTGTGAATCCGTGAGGGATCTCGAAGAGTACGCAACTGGGTGTCCGTCTTGAAGGAGGACAGCTCCAACGCCATGTTGGCTCGCGTCGACAGACAAAGTAACAGGCTTGCCTGGTCTGAACTACGTCAAGACTGGAGCTTCCATCAGCCTCTGTCGCAGGACTTCGAAACTGCTCTGGTGTCGGTCCGTCCAATCCCACGCGACTTCTTTACGCAGCAGTTCTCGCAGCGGGGCTGCAATCGAAGACATATTTGGTATGAAACGAGACACGAAGTTAACCATGCCGAGGAATATTTGCAGGGACTTGCAGTTAGTCGGGCCAGGAACTGCTAGAATGCCCTGCACGCGTTGGGGGTCAACTTGAAGACCTTCCGTGGTTATGACGTGTCCAAGGTAGCGAACCTCTTTCTGAAGAAAACGGCATTTCTTTTTGTTGAGCTTCAGGTTGGCCACTCTGCAGCGTTGTAGCAGCCTCTGCAGGTTTGCATCATGCTCTTGCTTGGTTGCTCCCCAGACCAAAATGTCATCCATGACAACGGCTACTCCTGTAAGGTCTTCTAGAACAGTGTGCATTGCCCGCTGAAAAATTTCCGGAGCTGATGAAATGCCGAATGGCATCCTCAAGAACCTGTACCGTCCAAATGGTGTGCTCATAGTGCACAAGTAGGAGCTCTCGTGGTCTAAAGCAATCTGCCAGAACCCAGAGGAGGCGTCAAGAGTGGAAAAGTAATTCGCGCCGTGCAGACCCGGAGAATTCAAGACATCTGCCAATACTGGCATCGGGTAATGTTCGCGCAATAAGGCTCTGTTTAAGTCCGACGGGTCCAGACAGATGCGGATCTTGTTGGGTTTTGTAACAACGACCATGTTACTACTCCAATCTGTAGGTTCTGTGACTTTGGTTATTACTTGATCCTGCTCCATGCGATCGAGTTCCTTTTTAACCTTATCTCTCAAAGCAATGGGCACTTTCCTCGGTGGTTTAACGATACCTTGTGCTCCAGGTTTCAGTTTCATCCTGTACGAGATGTTTTTAGTCTGCCGAGTCCCTGAAACACTTCATCAAAGGGCTTGGCTGCTTCGTACAGGTCGCTGCTCGTAATTGTTGCCATTCGCTTGATTAACCCGAGCTCTTCTGCGACCGATCCGCTAAGTGTAAGGGGTATGTTTTGATCCATCACAAAGAACTGCGCTGTAGTTGTGTGGGTCCCACATCGGAGCGTTAGTGCAACGCGCTCTCTTGCATATTTCATATGACCAAAAACCCCATTCAGAGCCACGTTGCATTTCCGCGTTAGCTCATCTGTCACCCTACTGAAAAAAATTATAGGAATCTATATAAGAACTGATATGAAATATCCAAAAACTGATATGCGACATATGAAACTGATATGAAATATCCAAAAACGGATATGCGATATACGAAACTGATAAGAAATACCCAAAAACTGATATGCGACATATAAGAACTGATATGCAACATTTGCAAACTGATATGAATGTGTTTAATAAACATATCAGAACTAAACTCATAATGTTTTGCAGTATACGACCTGCCGCGCGGAAAATCAAACACGTGGCTTCGAACCGCAGTGAAGCGGCTTGATTTACTGACTTTCAAATAATTACGGCATGAGCGTTTACTTTTGAATAAGAGATTCATCCCCTGAGCCGTTCAAAATACTCTCAGGGTATGACATTACTGAAAAAAATCCAACATGCTGAGAATATTATTTATTGCTTAGGTGGTCACCGAAAAACTCCGTACTTACAAAACGCCCTGTATAAAAGGCGGAAACGCAGGGCTCAGAAGTAGTTATTGGGTGTGCTGTTGTATTCATGTCTGTTGTGCCGTGTATGTGTATGCGCTCAATGTGTATGTTCAGCTGATGCTAGCGGTATGCGTAATGTATTTACATAGTGGCGTGAGTAAATAAAAATATTTTTGTAGCACATGAATTGGGCGGTACCTAGCGCCACCTGGCCTAGTGTAACTGACGTGCGGCATATGAAACTGATGTGAAATAATAAGTTCTGATATGAAAAAAGGTGTCCAATAAACATATCAGAAATAAATTCATATAATTTTTTTCAGTAGGGCAGTCGCCGGAGCGTCTGTTTTGACATGACGCAGCAATCAGCTCCGGTATCAAGCTTGCAGTCGAGCGGTTCGTCTTCAACGTGAACCTGGGCTGACCAAAGGTTTCTGTTGGAGACACTTGCCATTCGCAAAGTCTGCAGGAAATATTCTTCTTCGCTGTCGCTATCTGCATGAATCTCCCGTACTTGCTTTTGGTCGTGCTGTTTCGGGTGATTTTTTTTCGGCCTTCTGCATACTTTTGCGAAATGGTTGTAGCCACTGCAGTTCTGGCAGCGTTTTCCTATTGCTGGGCACATTTGGTCTCGGTGCGCAAAAAATTCGCACTTCGGGCATGATGCTTCCATACGATTAACAACGGCCGCATGCTTTTGTTCCGCGAAGCTTTGTATCTTTTCGAACTGTTCCTGACCTTGTTCTCGGGTTCGACCTATTTCGACGGCCTTTGCGTATGGCGGGTTTTCTGAGATAAGCTTCTGTTGGAGTTTTTGTCTTTTATCCCGAGGATGATTCGGCTTCGATGCATACGCTCTTCTAACACGCCAAACTCGCAGCGACTTGCTAACAAACGCAACTCTGTTAGCAACTCGTTAAAGGTTTCTCCTTCTCGCTGATCTCGGGTGCCGAAACGAAACTTATTGTATGTCAGGTTCGTGGCAGGTCGGTAGAATCTCTCAAACTTTTCCATGAGCACGTTAACGTCATCTCGTTCCTCCTCTGCATCGAAAACGAACGTCGCGTATGCTTTCCGTGCCTCTTCACCTATCGTCATAATGAAGGTGGCTGCTTGTACTTCCTTAGGTTTCGTTGTGAGCATCGTTGCAGTCGAGAAAAGCTTAAACTCACTTTTCCAGATGCGCCAGGACTGCCACAGGTCGCCCGTTGTATCCAGCGGTTTCGGCGGTGGGAGCAGCGACGACGCCATGCTATCTTCTTTGTTCTCTTCACCTCGCTTCTGACACCATGAACTACTTTATTGTTTCATCTTGTGTTGTACCGCAGGAAAGGCTACAAGCGCGAGCTCCTTGCTCTAGGGCACATCTCGTTGGCACAAGCTCTCGTGCACCAAGGGCAGCTGCCAACGCTATGAGCTCGCGCTTCTAGCCTTTGCTGCGGTACTACATAAGGTGAAACGGAGTATAGCTTATATACTCGGCGCGCTAGTAGATACAGCGCCGACTGCCGGCACTATGACTGGCCCATGACATTGTCGAAGCTCGGTTTAATGAAAGCGCAGCCTCAGTCTAGAGAAACGCCGCTCATCGAAAAAGGGACGCTGTCTATAATAATTCTTTACAACTACAAATTACTTTCAAAAAGTAATGCAATTACTTTACAATAACTTATTTCTGTGAGCGACCCGACTTGGGCTATGTTTAGAACACAACGCATTAGTTCATTCCTTGCCCCAATGTTTGAAGAAGCTTAAGGCTCGCTGCATAAATGTCGCGAATTGTACTTTACCTTTATGAATTTTGTTAAATTGATGATAGAATTTGACAGTTTGGGGCAATGGAGTCCTAGGTTTTTATATTTTCAATTAACAATAATAAATTACTTGATACACTCGAAGACTCCAGATCACTAAAGTAAAATTGGGTTGACACATTTTTTTGCCAGGCAAATAAAAAAGCGACAAGTAGTCATATCCGGATATTTTAATAGTGTTAGTGTAAAACCACAATTCACACACGCTAATACGACCACATTCACATACCTACGTTTCATGTTATTGCAAAATATTTACATTGACTTGAAATTATAATGGCTCAGAAATATATAAGAGCCGAGCGATAGTCAGTCTCCCAAATGCTTATGGAAATAATATTTGAAGTAAAACCAACAGGAAAGAAACTTGAAAATAATACAAAGAAACAAATATTCAACAGTACTAAAAAAAGTTACGTAAAAAAATGGCAAAAAAAAGGTCGGTGCATGAGTGTACTATGCTGCATAAATTTCCGTAGAACTACGTGTGGGTGGCACAGGAAAAGGGGGTGGGGGTTGACGCTTTACCGAGTCGCGCTTGAGTGTCGCGTGAACTGCCCGTGCCGCAGGGGGCGCGAGCTCGGCCGCTGTCCAGAGCGATGAGCGAAGATTGTGGAATCAGGGCTGCCGGAGCGGTGTCTATCGCCGTTTCAGTCGGACAGGAACGCGTCGCGTTGAAGCGAGCAAACGAGCAAGGCCAGCAGAGAAGGAATTGCTGCAAGAACCACTATTGTTGATTGTCTATGAATTGCGATAGCATTCGTCTAGGAAAACCTCAAGGACGACGTCGAGGACGACGTCCTAGAGGACGACATCAAAGACAACGTCTAGGACGACCTCTAGGGCGATCTCAAGGACGACATCTAGATCTAAGACGACGTCGAGGACGACGTCCTAGAGGACGACATAAAAGACAACGTCTAGGACGACCTCTAGGGCGATCTCAAGGACGACATCTAGATCTAAGACGACGTCGAGGACGACGTCCTAGAGGACGACATAAAAGACAACGTCTAGGACGACCTCTAGGGCGATCTCAAGGACGACATCTAGATCTAAGACGACGTCGAGGACGACGTCCTAGAGGACGACATAAAAGACAACGTCTAGGACGACCTCTAGGGCGATCTCAAGGACGACATCTAGATCTAAGACGACGTCGAGGACGACGTCCTAGAGGACGACATAAAAGACAACGTCTAGGACGACCTCTAGGGCGATCTCAAGGACGACATCTAGATCTAAGACGACGTCGAGGACGACGTCCTAGAGGACGACATAAAAGACAACGTCTAGGACGACCTCTAGGGCGATCTCAAGGACGACATCTAGATCTAAGACGACGTCGAGGACGACGTCCTAGAGGACGACATAAAAGACAACGTCTAGGACGACCTCTAGGGCGATCTCAAGGACGACATCTAGATCTAAGACGACGTCGAGGACGACGTCCTAGAGGACGACATAAAAGACAACGTCTAGGACGACCTCTAGGGCGATCTCAAGGACGACATCTAGATCTAAGACGACGTCGAGGACGACGTCCTAGAGGACGACATAAAAGACAACGTCTAGGACGACCTCTAGGGCGATCTCAAGGACGACATCTAGATCTAAGACGACGTCGAGGACGACGTCCTAGAGGACGACATAAAAGACAACGTCTAGGACGACCTCTAGGGCGATCTCAAGGACGACATCTAGATCTAAGACGACGTCGAGGACGACGTCCTAGAGGACGACATAAAAGACAACGTCTAGGACGACCTCTAGGGCGATCTCAAGGACGACATCTAGATCTAAGACGACGTCGAGGACGACGTCCTAGAGGACGACATAAAAGACAACGTCTAGGACGACCTCTAGGGCGATCTCAAGGACGACATCTAGATCTAAGACGACGTCGAGGACGACGTCTTGAACGGCCTCTAGGGCGAATTTAAGTACGACCTCTAGGACAACCTCAAGAACGACGTCAAGGTCGTCAGGTCCTTCGAAGAGGGTGCGAATGTGAAGGAGTGCGAGAATGTGAACTGAAATGGTCTACTGCGCATACATACTGCGCATTTTAATTAATTTATTTATTTATTTGTCTTATGTCCAGAAACAGCCGAGGCTTTAGTACTGGTACATACTCACGCACAACATACACTTTAAAAAGAAAAAGAAAACATGTACACGTAGTGGCAGAACACATACAAAACCCGAACACTGAAGTGAATGGTTAGTGCGCTTTTAAAATTTCACTCACTCCCGAAAACGTCAACCACCGCGCTCAGTGCATTAAAATTGCTCTGAATTCGCAAAATTGGGGAAAATGAACATATGTGTTCCACGTAAAAAGTGTTGTGGTGTCGACAGTTTACTCGGGGGACGTTTATAGGAAGCAGAGAAACAAGCCTAGGGCAACGTAATCTACTATGCACAGTTTTATACAAAAATACATAATCACGAAAACTTCGACGAGCCTCCAGTGATTGCAAGTTGAGTTGACCTAACATTGACTCTAGCCAAAAAAAAAACGGCGATTGTAATGACGGTTGTAAACAATGCGTGCCAACTTTCTCTGCACACGTTCTAGGCCATCAGAGTTGATCACCCAGATAGTTCCAAACTACAGATCCTAACTCCAGTTTTGAGCGTACAATCGATGTGTAAAGCCTGACGAGACAGGGCGGCTCTTTGAAATGACGGGTAATACGTGAAAACAAACCTAAAAGTCACAAGCAAGAGCTAATCAGATTTGACACATGATTTGTAAAACTAGGGGATGAATCAATATACACTCCTAAGTCACGTACGTAATATTCGCGTCGCAATGGTTGATTGTCCAGCTTATACAAAAAAATCAAGCGCACACTTCTTCCTTGATAAGGAGATTACACATGTTTTTTTCTTCTTTTTTTGGCGTTTATACGTAATTTATTTTGAAGACACCATGATGGAATAGCAGTAATATCCTCCTGTAGCAGAATAGAGTAGGAGGCCAGAAAGTCCTAGATATCCTCGGGGGGGGGGGGGGGGGTAGGATGCTCTCGCATTAAAAGGACGCGCCTGCGCACTGCGCGGTTCTCGGCAGAAGGCACGGCGCGCCGTCAGGGAGCGCAGCGATGCAAATCGCTCGGCGCTCCAGTGTTATATGTGTGGCGTCACTTACGTGACCAAGTTTTGGTAATACCGAACTCCCAACTTTGCACCTCTTTCCCAGCGCGGATAAAGACGTAGTTCAACGTCAAAAGACAAGTAACTTCACATACAATTGAAATCCCCAACCTCGGCTGAAAGCTGGAGCTCAATATTTGTTCTTTCAATATTTTGGCATGTTTCTGATTATTGAGCAAAAAAGCGACATATACGGCCATAAAAATCCGATTGAGCGGCACGTGTCGCTAAATCGTATGCTCAAGGACGACGCTGTCCTTGGCGTCGTCCTCGAGATCGTCCTAGAGCTCGTCCTACACCTCTAGGACGACCCCTAGACCTCTAGGACCTCTAGGAGTGAGGAACCTTACTTGTCCCTCACTCCTTCTCGCCTACCCCTCTGGTCACATGACCTCGCCAGTTAACCAATCAGCGTAGAGCATCTCACTCCTCCTCTTCCACCCGTTGTAACGACCCAGCCAAGGAATTCTGTCAGGACTCAGGCGGTCCCGACTTCCTGTTAGCGGCGTCCACGAACCCCTGAGACAGCATTCCATCGCCCATTCCCAAGGCTTTCAGCGCTTCACCAGCGAGACAAATGACCCTGACATGCAGCCGCAAGAAGGAAGAGCTAACGCCTTCTACGACAAGCTGACGCCCCTGGTGGTTACCAAAGACCGGCACATACGCTAGCGAGCAACCGGAAGATTAGCTGTTCGGCGACCAAGGACCTTGGCGGGATGCTGTGAGCCGGGGAAACCCACCCGTTCTACGGGAGCGAAACCGACGACACCTCCGAGAGAAGAAAAAGAAGTTGAGGCCGCTTCGAGTTTGGACGAAAAAGGAGAGGTCGAGACGCAGGCGTGAGGCGCACAAGACAAATAGAACTCCTATAGACGCTTTACAGCAGCTGTGCATGGACGCCGCCATAACCGCCCTTCAGTTCTTGTTTCCTCTTATTCCGTTCGCTGCACTTCATTCTTACCACAGCGGGGCAGGTTATTGCCACTTTAGGGGCTACTACGTCCTTCTCCCCAGCATAGGCCTGTGTGGAGGCTCGGAAACGTCCGTTTCAGTGGCTTGGCATCTCGGTAAGACAAGAGAAGGTCGGCTATGGCGGCTCAATCTGGCGCGTGTGTAAAGCGTCTATACGACGCGAGAGAAATCGAACGTTGCCACGATGCTGCTGATTAAGAACGTTGTACCATAGCCCTTTTGTTGTAAATATGCAACTAAACGAGTTCTATGAGAACAGCTTCGGCCCGTCTTCGCCCATCGAGTGTCTGATGAACTGCGCGCCACGTTCCGGAGGAACCACGTGGACCCCGAGTCGTTACACCGTCAACCAATCAGTGTCGAGCCTCGCGGCCACGTTTTTATCCAGGCTTCACGAAATGCCAAACACTAAGCCAGAAAAGTTTCACAATTAAAAAAAAAAAAGTTTCTTGCTGTTATTTTGCAGTAAATAAATATTTATATATTTTTTGTGACGTTTACTTTTTGCATAAAACTCAATAGGACTCGTTTTCGACCTTTTCTCTCCCATCAGACGTCCAGAGCCCGCCGTCAACAGCCATGCTCAGCTCATTCGAGATACCGTCTCATGGTGCCCAAATGGGCAGCTTTCCTCATGGCCCAGCTCCTGTGGTTCCTGAGTTTCTCAGACAGCCCGGAGATGAGCACCTACCACACTGCGAGCCTTAATGAAGAGTACGATTACGTCATCGGTAAGTGCATGCAGATACAGTCGGAACACCCCTAAGGTCGCTCGGCGCAGCCCGTGGGGCGGTTCGATCGTCAAAGAGAGGTCCACGAAAAAAATCTTGGGAGTAACGACAATGCGGTCAGCTTGGTGCTTAAAATTATTGTTGCCAGTTATCTGAAGCTTTATCTGACATCGCAAGAAAGAGTTTTCCTTCCCCCAGAGCAGACAGACCGCGACAGAGCAACACTACATCGGTTGAGCGACGCACCAATATGGCGGCGCCCACAAAAAGAAATCGAGAAATGAAGTGTCGAGATTTCACTGGCCCATCTTTACTGGCCCATCTGCCCACCATTCACTGGCCCATCTTTACGCAAATTTTGCAGGCTTGCATTTCTCGACACGAGTGCGTACTCGAGGCTCCATTATTCCATCAAAAGTGCGAGCGAAGTCGAAGATACGAGCAATGTGTTCCAATGCGGAGCGCAACTTCGTCTGCTTCTTGCTCAGGGGTTTCGATGCTGTCAGAACGCAGAGCTCTTATTGGCTGATGAAAAAAAAATAGTGGGTAGACCGTAGACCTCAAGGCATCTAGCATCGAGGTCTACCCCCTATCCTTCCAATCAAAGCCAATCAGAGCTCAGCGTCGTTCTGACGTCACCGCAACCCCTTCGCAAGAAGCAGACGACTTGCTCTAGGCATAGGCACTGTTAGCAAACCGTTACCGTGTTCCGAGTTCCGCACTACCGCAGCCTTTGAAGTCAGATTTTAAGCGCGCCCCGGGTGATGCCGTGACCGCTGGGCGCACGCTTAAAAGCATGCTTTAAAGGCTCCGGTAATGCAATACACGGAACACGGCAACGGTTGGCTTAAAGTCTTCAATGGCTTGCACTGACGTCGGATTAACTGGTCGCTGTGCAGCTTGACGGTCGACAGAAACTTCGTCAGCCAGGACTTGGGCGACGCTTGCCTTCCCTCGTACTTTTTACCGGAACGTCTACGACCGACCGCCGGGATCGCGACATCCGACCCCATGACTCGTCGGTTTCTCTGGCATTATTTGTTGCCGCTTCGGGACCACTTTTGATGTATGAGCTGGACAAGAACTTAAAGGGATTGTCCGGTAAATTTTTGTCTTCAAGAAAACAATGAAATCTTGTTTTAACTGTGTTTAGGAACACAGTTAAAAGTTTTCATCCTCCTACACACAAGAAATTGCACTTTAAACTCTCCCCAAAACGCGTCCTCAAAAAACGGCATTTTTGATGACAACATTGGCAACCGCGGAAGCTCTGACGTAACATCGGGTAAAGAGCCGCGTTGGGGTGCCTCCCGACTGCTGTACTGTAACTTCTCGTTTTTTATTCGTTTAACCTTGTTGCTCTGTCATACTAGACCTTCGTTGATTTACGGGGACTTTTGTTGTGCGGTTGGTTGATACAACCCTCGGACTGCAGACAAACGATGTCCTGTCGCCGTGTGAAATAGAATCGAGCTGTCCACGTGCGAATGTAGCCGCGACCTGCAGGTTCCAGATTGGTTTCAGTTTCGCCGCATAAATATATTTTAAAAATAGAACTGTTCAGGCCTCTAGCATAAATTTTTCATGATCTTGCAAGACATTTCAATAGTCTAAACGTCTAAATTCACGGTAGAACTCTCTTGTAATGCTATTCGTATGCAAATTGGTTTCGGTTTCAATTGCGCCGCATAGACTTTTTTTGTTGTGTGTGTGTGTGTGTGTCCATCTGCTGCTTTACGCCCAATTCCTCATGATCTCGAAAGACATTGACTTCAAATGTCTACGTTGATAGTAGAGCCGCGTGAATAACGCGTACTTTGCAAAAGTTAGGTTCCCCTGGAGATTTACCGGTTCCCAAAACTTTGTTTCAGAAACAAAGAATAATCAAAGGCGGGTACGTGCAAGTCCGGAGACCACATGTCCCCCGGCATAGTCACAGAATTTTCCCTGAACCCTTGCCGCAGCGTTGAGACTGTCAGACGTATAATGGCTTGGTATTACGGATTATCTTTACTGTTCATGGCAATGATCGGTTACATATTCCGTCAGAAACACAGACAGCCTCGGCAATCCTCTTCGCAAAGGTGCGGCAACTCTTTGCAAAAAATGATATGTCAATCCGAGGAACTCACGGATATTTGCTTCAAGCTCACGGCCGTCTTGGAATAATATATCAATAAAAGTCGCTTTTTTGCTTTTCTTGGTGTTGTAATTGCTATGACAAGAAACGCGACTGAACTGAGAACAACCTAAAATTGAGTATAATAAGAAACAAAATACAAAACACTCATCGAAGAACGTATTCCGACCCCCGCGTACGCGAAGTGCCTGCCTAGCCGACTATCCCATGCCTGATGTTACGTCGCGCGTAACGACAGGATCTCAGCCATTGACACTGGCGAAATTCGGGGTGCAGTTTCGTACACACGCTCATGACTAGTTTAATTAATTAATCGCGACAACGATGACGCTTGTGCGTGCCGTCGCACCCCTGCCAAGTCCGTAGCGGCTCGCAGTGGGCGGCGGGTCGGCGGGCTGCCTGCTGGCCAACCGGCTGTCGGCGAACCCACTGACCACGGTGCTGCTCCTGGAGGCCGGGGGCCTGGAAGACGCGTCGACGGAGGTGCCCCTGCTGGCGCTGCTACACTTCCACGGCCGATTCGACTGGGACTACCGCACCGAGCCCCAGAACGCCAGCTGCCAGTCCATGAAAGGCAAGGTGAGTTGACGACGCAAGACCCAGACAGACCATACTACGCAGCTCGGACGCTCGCGGTCTACACCCCAAAGGACGTCTTTGAGTTCGTAATAGATATATTTTAGAATAGGGAACCTCAACACTTTGGGTGCACCGAGCAGCTTGGGGCGTTGCACTGCGCCTGCGCAGAATGTCTGCGCATAAGCGTTGGAGCTCGCACTCTAAAACCCTCTAGTTATGCCAATGGAGTAACCACGCGGAGATGATGCATACATCCCAGTCGATGAAATCGTCCCATTTTTCGCCTTTCGGAGAGCCATTCCACCTTTATTACCAAGTTAATGCAGCTAACAAGTGCGAAGAATCTCTCTTTCTTATCGAGGAACGATGGGGATCAGCCCCCTCTTCCATACCCCCCCCCCTTGAAATGTTATCGACCCCATATGCAAACTCATGGCCCACGCTCCCACCCTTCACTCTACAAGTCGAAAAATTCCCAGCCATCCCATCCCGCATTCACCGCATTTGGCGGGAGTTGATGACACGAGGGCACCACAGTATTTGGTGGCCCAGAGCTGTTTATACTGAGAGAGTTTTGTCTTCTTAAGGAGATTTTGACAGCCTGGCAACCACCGCAGCGTAGTCTGACAACCGGGAGATTATTACTTCTGTCCGCCATTTTGTGGATCTGACTCATAGGAACTTTATGCGATTTCTTATTAATAAACAAGGCAAAGAAGCAACGGCATTTTGTGTTATCGCGAAATCTGCTGGTTCTAGCGGGCAATAAGCTCCGTCTATTGGCCAAACTCTCTCGGTATAAACGGCTCTGTGGTGGCCCAGCAGACTTCGGTAGTGTATTTATTTATTCTTCTGCAACGCACAGCAATCGATTAAGAAGATTTTCCTTCGAAGAAGCTTCTGTAATATGTTTGTAAGAACATTAGCGCATTGAAGAAAGTATGTATAATGAATAACAAAAGGATGCGGACCACAAAGAAAAGAAGAGAAAAACTGGAGGCGCAGAGGGGTACGCCAATAGCGAATGGTAGCGAGCTTGTTTGCAAAAAAACATCGGTGAATACTAAAAGTAACAGTCCAGGGGTGTGTGCCTGAAACTTCGGCAAGCGGCGCGCACCAACATCGAGAATGTAGATGCTCGTTTTCAGAAAAGTCTTTAAATGTATTGGCACCCTAAAGATTTTCGTATAAAATCGGACTTTGTAAATATTTCCACCGCAAGGTTGGTTTGACATGTAGTGACATTGGTTATACACTTTCAGGAATAGGGGGTGCACAGGGGTACACCCCTGGTCCCATATGTATAACACCCAAAAACCAAAATTCGACGTTCAGTCCACCGACGTCGAACCGACGATACCAACCTTGAGGAGCGGCTTGGTAGTCGAGAGATACAACTTAATAAAATTAAAAGAAAACATTTGACAGAGATCTGTCTGGTTGGGAGTAATAGGTAATGTATACGCACTAAAGGCCACAGTAAGACAATCAAGGTTTTTCTTCTCCTGCTGTAAAACCTCAGTGGTTTTTTTTGTTTTGTTTTGTAATCTTTGATACTCACATTAGCTATTTAGTATGTTATGTCTAGGATTCCGTGTTCTCGGAGTTGATTTTTTTTTAAATTGCAAAATCTCCGAAATTCGAAACCTAATTTCGCAGTGTTTAATATGAAAAAGAAAAGTCGAGTGCAAACTTATGCCAGATAAAAAATTAAAAAAACGCGCTTATACCAATTGATATTTCTTCAGCTGGATTTGTTGTTGGTGCCATTGCCATTGACAACACTAACCTGTCCCACGGCAAACGTTGCACACATGTGTGGCTTTGATAAACAACAATACCTTAAAAATAAACTCCTGGGGTAGTCGCTGGGAAGTACGTATTCATCCCAACCTGTTCTGTGCTAAACCGCGGCCGATCGAGGTGGAGTGGTAAAGG
This sequence comes from Ixodes ricinus, assembly GCA_037355805.1. Classification (NCBI taxonomy): domain Eukaryota; kingdom Metazoa; phylum Arthropoda; class Arachnida; order Ixodida; family Ixodidae; genus Ixodes; species Ixodes ricinus. Next base: position 48,175 of record JAZHYW010011546.1, on the reverse strand, counting down.
ATGTAATGGGGAAGTTTCTACTGCCCCTCTTCTCAATTTTACGCAATCTCTATCGTCCATAGCTTTAACTCTTACAAAAACACAGCCTCTCCTTCCTCTTAAAACACAAATAGTATGGCCCAAACTGGAAACCAATACAGAGGCTTTTGTCGTGACCCGAAAGTATAATGACATGTCGTCCTGAACCTTGACGACTTAAGCGGTAAGACCGCCCTTGTGCAATGATCCGAGATTTTAAAGTTAACTGTGGTGGCATTTTCCTGTGACCATTAACCCTGTGCGCTGATCAAATTTAATTGTAAAATATCGTCTTTATATAGTTTCCTTTTTCTCTTGGAGGGTTGGCACATTAAAATTTGGAAATTATCGGATAAATATGAATTTACTAAAATTTTACCGGCGGGTGTTTTCGGAGTTTTTCTGATTTATCCGAAAATACGGAATCCTAGTTATATCCAACAGCTATCAAGCCGCTTGTAAAAGTTGGTATCACCATCTAGACGTCAGTGCACTCTAAAAAAAGAAGGGTGTCACCTTACACCCTTTTGTCCCATATAATACACCCCAAAATTTCATTTCGACGTACAGCGCCCTATAGTCGAACAGACGGCCCCAAATTTTACGAGGGGCTTGATAACGGTGCGATATAACTTTTTAAATAGCTAAAGTACGTATCAAAGACCACAGAAAGAAAACACCGATGATTTTCAGTAGGGCCAAGAAAACCCCGATTATTTTTGTTGTAGTCAGTAACACGTACATTAGCTATTTTAATAAGTTGTACCACACGGCTATCAAGCCCCTCGTAAAATTTGGGGCCGTCTGTTCGACTGTAGAGCGCTGTACGTCGAATCGAAGTTTTGGGGTGTATTATATGGGACAAAGGGTTAAGAATACACCCTTTTTTCTGAGAGTGTGGACTGAACGTCGAAATATAATTTTGGGGTGTTACATATGTGACAAGGGGTGTACCTCTACACACACCCTACTTCTTAGAGTGTAATGACGTAAATACGCAAGTACGACTGCTAACCTGTTTTCACGTACTTCATGCGGCAGTGATCACGCGATCGCAGGGGTTATGGTAGCCTGCCCTCTTTTGTACATGGTGCTCTCTTGTGACTCATGACGGAAGTAGATGGCGCTATAGGTGAATATATGACATATGAATCGGTCAACAGCAACATGCATCTTACTCGCGTCGTCGCACGTACTGGGCTTATAGTTTGTCTTGGGACCCACCAGCAGAATTCGGTTGCTTACCCACTTACCCTGAGTGTTTGAGGAAGCTTTCCGCAGAAGGTTTGACCGCCATAAGGTTGCGATCTTCTTTTTTAACTAGCGACGTAGCGTTGCTGGAGTCGTAGTCGACATTCCACGATTATCCAAATCGTCACTATGCCGTCTTTAGTGTAATAAATTTTGATTTTTTCGATAGAAGTAGGAGTAATGTCAAACTTTAACTTCCGGTGTTGGTTGAAAAGTACGATGCTTAAAATCTTCCACCGTGCTTTTAAAACACAAGATCCAACCTGTCGTTCGCAAGTGATTTAAATTGCCAGGGTTACTACAGGCGACGTCACGGTGAGGCAAATTTTGCTCGTGATGTCACGGATAGAAACGATAAAAGGGCGCCATCGAGACATATGTTAAATTAGTCTCCAGCCGGGCAGAAAACCGGTTCCAAGTCTCCTTCTCTCCATTCCCTCTCGCACTATTGTCCTCTGCTTTCCCCAGAGAAGTGAGCGTCTGATTGCTGCTCAGAGCGTCTAATCAGCTACTCCCCGCAGAGAGGAGTGTTTCCCTCTCTCTTGAATGGAAAGGAGGTACTGAGGTAAAGTTTCTTCCGTTCTGGCTGCTCGACGGCCTTTAAGAATGCAGTTAAAACTCTAGTACAGGCGTGCGGTCGTGTACCACTACTGCGTGGTGCACGTTAAAGGTCCCAGGCTAGCGATTGTACCGCACTGGCTAAATTGCTCATCCACAGTTGAGAGAAAAGTCGCCCGTTGAGGCAGACTAAACATACACACAAAACAATTCAATTTAATTCACTTAAAACTCAACCAGCGCCAGATTTCTACCTTTATAATGCTCTACCTTTGAGAATACTTCAGTGGTTCGTGAGCACGTGCATCCAAAGCACGACTGTAGGCAGTACATGTTGGTGAGGGAGGTGGAACTAATTCTTATCCTGCAGTTTCCGCACATACTGTCACGAGTAGAAACATAAACTTGATTAGTAAAACTTAAAAGGAACGTTTAATGCGGCGAACTTGTGCCGAGGAACATAAAGTAACAAAGACCGAACTCTGTCGGTGACGGAAGGACGACTCACTCAAGCAGTCATGAAAAGCTCCTTTTGTAGGCGCGTGGGTCTCCAGAAGTTTCCGAGCTCGAACAAACAACAAGATTCTTCTCGCGTCATCTGGAACCTTCCAGTCCTGCAAACAAAAGAGAGATAAAAAGGAAAAGCGCTGGCGGGGATCCAACCCCAGACTGTGGCGTGGGAGTCGAGCACGCAGCTGACTCAGCTATTCGCACGTGACAATAGGATAAGCACAAATAGAAATGCCTGGAAGCCGCACACACGGGCGCTCAGCTCTATAACACGTGACGGATATTGCCGTAGATTGCAGTAGAGGCTGATATTATCGAGGTAATATTATTATAAAGTAGGCTACGATTTCTCATAGACAATCTGTGGCGCCAGCTTTCGCTATGACGTCTGCTTTGCTCGCTTTCGAAAGTGGCGAACACGCGTGTGCTGAGCTGTGGAGAGCTGACGCTGGGCTTGGCGTGCTGACGCTACGCCACCGAAACGCTTCCACAGCGTGCACTCCACACCATCAATATTAAAGCCCGACCTCAGCCAATGCTATACAATCAGGTGGAGCCAATGAAGCAGCCTCAAAGGTGCAGCCTCAAGGCGCTCGTATTCTATCTGCCTTTTCCTGTCACCAACTTAAGGGCGTGCGCGGTGAACCTCTAGTACATCTGTTTAATGAATGCCGCCGAACGCGTCGAAGGCTGGCGATAACACGTCGGAAGTTCCATACAACGTCTTCGACGCAGTACAGTCCGTGGGCTCGAGGCAAGGTGCTGGGCGGCTCTAGCGTCATCAACTTCATGATGCACGTGCGCGGAAACAAGCGTGACTACAACTCGTGGGCCGAGGAGTACGGCGCCAAGGGATGGTCCTACGACGAGGTGCTGCCCTACTTCAAGAGCATCGAGTCCTTTCACGTCAAGCAGTATCTGCACAACGGTGAGCTGGAACCCGCCTAGAATACAAAAGGTGCCTGCGCCTTTCTTTCTGATAAGACCATCACAAGGTGAGTAACAGCAGGGAGAAGATTCACTTGTACCACCTCCAGCGTGAGCTTTCTGTCTGCGACGACGCTTTGGCATCTCGTGCCCCTCGAGTACGCTCGAGCGCGTGTCCGCGGCCTAAGCACGGCGGAAGGCGTGCTTAGGCGGTGGTGGACTCACGAAATGTCCGTGCAGTGTCTGACTACATTGCTAGTCTGACAGCGAGCGCAATGATAGCCCGCGGCAGACGCCAAGACTCACGCGTCTGCTGCTCTTCGGCGTCTACGAGCCTTAGCGCGTTTGCCACCGGGGGCGGGTTATGAATTGACTCATAAAGACATACTGCGTAAGCCTCGTCTTGAAGAGGTGGTAAATTTACTGGAGAGAACCCATGAATAGGGGGGGGGGGCAGGTGTGGTGATTGCCTGCTTCGCTGCATTCCACTGATTCGGAACGGAAGTATAGATGGCGCGCAGTCATCGAATGTGGTTAAATTCGTTAACTGTGCGCAGTTTGTCGCTTCGCCGTTTTTGCTGGGATAATGAGGTCTTGAGAGCGGTTATCAGTACTCAGTTGGGTACTGCAGACTGCACTCCCAACCCAGTGCGCTTATATTGATTTCTTCAGAAGGGCCTTAAATAAGAAGATAGAATCAGGACTTCTTGAGAACCGTAGCACGCATAGAATAATATCGAAAACTGAGCAGTTCAACCTGGAGATGATGTGTTACGTGGTGACGACATTCTCCAAAAAGGATGTTCTCGTGGAACCCTATGGTATCTCGGCTAATGACATGAATTTACTCTCAGTTAACAAGACATCTTTCAGAATGGACGTAACTCACAGAGTACCTGCCTGCTGTCTAGAGAATATCTCCTTTCCAAGCTTGGAGCAGGTATTCTTTCGAGTCTCGGGGGGCTCCGCACGCATACGCTAGCTAGCGGTGCACTCGGAACACCGATCATTGTTCTGCCTGTCCCACCTTCAGCCACCTCAGCTGGTGAGAAGGACGATCGGTGTCGTGCTTCAACAGTCATGCGGTCTCAGCGCCCATAAGGTGTCCGCCCCTTTTGCCACTACATGATATCGATGAGCCTGCTCACTGGTTCGGCTGATGGAAGGAAGACCAATCTTTGGTAGCGCATCTCGGTAGACCCAACACTCGCACACACTTCTCGCACGATCGGCCTTGCGCCCGCCCTTCCCCAGGTTACCACGGCAGCAGCGGCGAGCTTCCGGTGGACTATCCGAACACCCGGACGTTGCTCAGCAAGACCTTCTTGGAAGCCGGCAAGGAACTCGGCTACGACTACGTCGACTACAACGGTCCCACACAAGCAGGCAATTGCAATTTTCTGTACTGTAGCAATTGTAAGGTAAAATGTCTCAACCTATATATAATCTCTGACAGATTAAACAAACGCCGGGTGTGGCTTACTGTGTTTCTGCTCCTTCTATATTCGTTCTTCGGCTTTCTTGGCCGGCTAATGCAGCAACCTTATTGGGTGCGGAACAATAATAAGATGCTCGGGGACTATGTACGCTTTAAAGCAAAATGCGCATGAGTCCACTTTTGTGTCGAGCACTTGGAGAGCCAATCACCGTGGTCCACCGAGGGATCTCGGCGAATGGCAAGCACATCAACTCCGCGATGTGAGGCATTATGAGCATCGCATTGAGCACGTGGTACCTCATCCTTGGTGTCACGTCGCAGGTCATCTTCATTCGTGGGTGAAGATGCTCTAACGAGGCATGACTCGTTAGATAGCTAGATCGCAGTGATTGAGTCTTCGAGTGACCTGCTGAAAAATTAGTCAAGCGGAGTCACTATATCTGGCAGCGCAGCGAACACGGATGTTCATTAGTCACAGATGTCGAGCTCGCGCTCGTTGGCCATTAAAAGCCGCTCGCGGTGAGCTACGCTGCGTTTAGTGCGTTTGACGCTTTAGCATTTATGATATTTATAATAAGTGTGTGCATAATAGATTATCGCCCTCGGAGAACAAGCGAATCTTCATTGTGGCTACCTCTGCGTGCAGGTTTTTCGCGGGTGCAGGAAACGTGAAGGACGGAGTGCGGTACAGCGCGAGCAAGACTTTCATCCGACCAATCCTGTCGCACCGAAAAACCTGCACATCTCTCTGCTGACCAAGGTGACGAAGGTGAGTCGAGTTTTATCCTCGCCGTCTCCCTCATAAACCGGGTTTTCCAGTGAAGACATAAAAAAGAAAGAAAATCCCAACACTACGATGGTTTAAAAAAAAAAACATATTCATATTTTCCCGGGTGCAAATTGCACAGCCACGGCTAATTTTCAGGGATTGCAAAACCGTACTAATTAACGATTTAATTTACTATAATTTGGACATGAACTTTTTAATAATCGCAGTTTGGTGGCCAGATATCAATGGCAAGCGCCACCGATTCACCTTTTAGCTGTTCGACGCTATGTTCTTCCGCAAAATGCACTTTGAAGCTAACGTTGCACAGTATTGAGGCACTTCGAGGCTGTGGATGTTTGACGCTTTTGCGTGCAGGTGCTCTTCAAGGATAAGCACGCCTACGGGGTTCTCTTCAAGAGAGGAGCCGAAGAGCGGACTGTGCGGGTCAAGCGAGAGGTTATCCTCTCGGGGGGCACCATCGGCTCGGCTCAGCTGCTGCTTTTGTCCGGTGTCGGCCCGGCAGACCACCTCGAGCAGCTGAATGTACGTGGTTGCCGCGATGCGCTTTAACACTATTACGTATCGAACCAGTCAAAATCATCCACAGAGAATTCAAGCCATCTGCAAGAACCGACAAAACAAGAGATTTTCTGCATGGGTCCTAGAGTGTTTTGCGTACGCTAAGCTTAAAATGTTTTGACAAAGTCGATGAAATCGCTTAATTAAGACAGATCAAAAAATAAACTATAAAATAACTATACTGCTAGGACTAATTGTATGTTCCTATATTTCTGATACTTTTGTTTTGAAAATGGCGCGATCTTTCGTGGATAAATCTGTTTATATGTTGGACGGTGACATCATTTACCCAACGCGCGGCGTGCCCTTGCACGCACTCTCAGACTTGACTCTCTCGGCGTCTCGTGCTTCAGCTTCCAGTTTTCCTTCCTTCCGCGTTTCGAGCATGCGGTTTGCGACGATTACCTCTATACTCCTTCACCCTGAAGCTGAGAGTGCAGCCAAAGCTACAAGCGCCAGCTAAACCGTGTTCCTATAGCTTTGAGACGTGCATTTCTAGCGCGAGTGTTCGTTTTGTGAAAGAACTATTCAAAGCAGCGACCTCGTGCTCTCGTGCTTGTGCCATTGGCTGCAGTCTCAGCTTAAAGGGATACTGAACCAAACATTTTACTGTCCATATTAGGTGGCACGCGCTCTTTCCACGAGCCAGTATCCGCCGGTTTGCGCTAGCATACGAACGAAATTGGCAATAGTCCTCCATTCACGCTTAAGATGACAGTGAAATGTATGGGCTCATGGTAAAAAATAGAATAAAGACAGGCTTTTCATCTCCACTAGTGAAAGTTACGTGCTTGTTAGACCAATTATTCGCCTACCTTTTACACCAAACTCCACTTTGGACATGAAAAACTTGTTCTTATTCTTTTTTTCCTTAGCACACACATTTTACTGTCATCTTAAACGGGAATGGAGGACTATGACGTCCATTTCGGTGCGTGTGCTCGCGCACACCGGCGGCTGTTGGTTCGAGATCGTGCGTCACTTATGATGGACACTGAAATGTCTGGTTCAGCATCCCTTTAACGATGAAGGAGTTTACGGCATAGCTCGCTTCGTCGGAATCTTCGACACTGATCGCAGCAGCGATGAGAGTGATTGTTATGAAGAGATGTTGGAACCTTGTCATTTTGACTGCGATCCGCTGGCGACCAGCTCCAGCGACGACGAGATCGTCACGGACGAACTCGCCGTGGTCGCCGTCGTCCGCGCCGATCTCGAAAGCGCATGCAGGGTAGAAGGTCAAGGGGCCGGAGTCGAGGTCGAAAGTAGCGTTGGAGTAACCGAGTTGCGTGAGAGGTTTTTAATCGTACCGTGGCGATGTGAGCTTGGGCTAGCACGGGGAAGCCTGAATGAGAGCGTTCATGATCACATGCCTTATGGGCACCATAAATGGATCGACGATAACATCTGTAACCTTTGCAACGGGTGGTAGCTTGCGCCACCTAGCCTAAAAACAATCACAAAATCCTGATTTCCCTTTCTTATTTTAAACCAATGTGTTTCTTTAACTATAACCAGGTCATAAGGTGATCGCCAGGCAGATCTTTGGGAAACCGGGCAAAACAACTAAAACATCCCCTTTCGCCCCCCTCCACCCGGCGAGAGAGTCGCCACGTTTCCTCTGGTGGAACCTGGACGGCGTCACCTAACACGCGACCCACTGAGGGACAGGTTTAAGACTGGGCCGGAGCCACGCGGGGGAAGTCCCAATCTTCCTCTGTCCCGCCTGACCCCCAGCTGTGCTAGTTAGTTGCACTCAGTTCAATTTTCCCTTGACAATTTCCACCAGCACTCCAATCTCCACTTCGTTGCCTCTACCCTTTTATAATCCACCCTTCCATCTTCTCCAGCGAAACCGTCGGCCACGGGTACGTTTGTCGCCCCTTCGGGAAGAGCAGGACTAAGCTCCTTACATTTTAGAATCCCATGCTCAATAGACCGATCTCACTAGGCTTTCCACGCATGCGTGACGCCGCCATAACTGTAGTTCACAACAGGTAGGTGCCCGTGCACGAGACAGCCCGTGCCGTCTCGCGCTCGGCTCGCGCAGACCTCAAGCGGGGTTGTCGTGCGTGCAGAAAGACTACAGTTCCCACAATACAAGGCGATAGCGGTGGCGTATTCAAACGTAGCTGGTGAGATTGGTCTGTTGTTTCCATCTCTTCCTTACATAGTGCTTACATTGTGTCTTCAAATTTTGCCCTATAGACGCTTTACACACGCGCCCGACTACGGCCGCCATTGCCGACCTTCTCTTGTCTTACCAAGATAACGAGCCACTGAAACGGCCGCCCACGAGCCTCCACAAAGGCCAATGCAGAGGAGAGGACGCAATTAAATCTAAAATGGCAATGACCTGGCCTGGAATGGTAATGACGAAGTGAAATAAACGGAATAAGAGGAAACAAAAACTGAAGGTCGGTTATGGCGGCGCCCATGAACAGCTGCTGCAAAGCGTCTATACGTTTCTGTTCTTAAGACTCCCGTCCTCGGTTCAAAGAGCCGAGCGCTCCGTCTTGAATTATCGAATAAACCTTCCTTTTTTATATCTTGATTTTGTAACCTATAAATCGTTCAAGATGATTTCTCCTGCATTTGTTTCTCCCACATTCATCTCTCTGCCTTCTTAACTGCCTTTTCCACTAACGCGTTTGCTCCAGCCCATTTCCCGTCTGCAGGAATTTCATCCTAAGCGTTTGCGTCCGTTTCATCTATCTCGTGGTCAGACTCCTCATACACGGGTATTTATAGATGTTATGTCCTCCATGTCTGTTAGCCTTTGCTGAAAATTTATTTTTGCTCGCTGCCTCTCTGCTCTAAAACCCATATCACCCTGAACTCCCTCGTTTGGGGTGTTCCCATGTGCCCCTAGAGCTATCCTGCCAACACTCCTTTGTCATATCTCCAATTTTGTCTGAACTTCAGAACTCATACACAAGACTGCATTACCAAAGGTCAATCCTTGTACCAATACTCCTTTCCACACTTCCCGCATCACTTCGTATCTATTGAAGTTCGCTAACGCCCTGTGCTTCATAATTGCCCAATTCCTTTTTATCGTTACTAATTATATGTCTCTCATGATCCTCGAGGTATCTCTTTCCTTCGTTGATCCACACTCCCATATATCTGTACTTTTCCACCATATATACGGTGTCCCAAGTCACCAGGCTCGATCTAAAATGGACCGTAAAAATCGGTGCGTACACGTAACAATCTAAACTTTTCATCAAAGGTGTATTTCAGAGGTCGGTTTTTTTATGTAAAATTACAAAGCGCAGCTCCCTTGTTTAAAAAATAGGACTAAGAAACTTGCCAGGGTCAACGGCGGGTGGCGACGCAGACGACCAAGTCGAGTTGCGGAGGGCGTTTGGCGCTCGTATTGATAGATGGCGCTACCTCCTTATTGAGACTGCTCGCGACGACCGTGGTTCAGTAAAATGACCATAACCTTTTGTAATGTACCTTTGGTTGAAAAAGTAATGCAGACAATAAAAGCCAAACTTAAAAGTTAAAAAAAAACGCGCTTGCGATGGCGTTTTTGTTACCGACGGAATTAGTCTGCGTGTCGTCTGCTTTCTTTCGCTGGATGGCTACACCTTCCGACACTGCTCCCGAAGCCATCCATCAATTTGAGCGCTAAACGCGCCCCGCAACTCGACTTGGTGGTCTGCGTCGCCGCCTGCCGTTGACCCGGGCAACTTTCTTGGTCCTATTTTCTACAAAATGAGAGCTACGCCTTGTAATTTTACAAGAAAAACCGACCTGTGAAGTACATAGTTTAGATCCCTACATGCAGGCGTCCATATTTACGCTCTAATTTCGCATTAAACAGAATTGTAAACGTCTTTCATTTTTCCTCCTTCCATGTACGATATATTGAAGCCCAGTTCACTTGTCTTTAGTCTTTTCTCCATTTTTCCTATGTATATAATGAAAAGCGGAGGCGACAGGGGGCATCCCTGCCTAAGTCCACGCCTTATAGCTGCTGGCTCTGTGGTTTCAGCCTCCTACATTATAGTTACTCTTTTGTTCATGTACACCTCCTTCAAAAACCTCACAAATTTTACATTTAAACCTGATTCCTTTAGCTGTGTCCACAGAATTCCCTGATTATCGTTTTTTGTATGCTTCCTCTATGTCTAAAAATGACATCCATAATGGTGGTTAGATTGTCTGGGCTATTTCTACACATTTTGTGACCGCATACAAATTATTTTCTAGACGCCTATCCTTGCGTAAACCATTCTGGAGTTCTTCTAACATTTCTTTTGTTTCTGCCCATTTTTCTACTCTATCCTTCACCACCCGCATTGTTAGTCTGTATAGGACAGATGTTACCGTTATAGGGCGGTAGGATTTGATGTTGTCCTGTCGCCTATACCCATGCACAGCAGCTTCATCCTGATTTGTCGCCAAGTCTCGGGTACCTGCCCCAACAATATTTTTTTATTGTTTGTTGGAGCATAAACTTAGTTGTATTGCCAAGTATTTTCACAGGTCTCATTAGTGTGCCATCTGGTCCAGTTGATGTTTCTGCTGACAGCTTTTGACTATTTTCCATTCCCTTGGTGCTATCTGTGGTACTTCGCTAAGGTAGGGTTGGCTGTCACTACAATCTACTATTTTCGTGGTTTCTGGATGCTCTAGATCTGAAAACATTCCCTCAACAATGCTCCAAATATATTTGCACGCCTCCTCCCCTTCTGCCTGTGTCCCATCACCAATAGACAATGAGTGGTAACGCATCTCTGTCCTTCCACCCTTTGAACTTATGTGCTCCCAAAACTTCTTGGCTTCATTCCTATCATTTCGGTTAATTTTCTTTGTTCATTTCATTCCGTATTTTCCGACCTAGTCCTAAATCAAAGCACATGCCGCTGATCGTCTTTTCCTGGAAGTCCTTCCATTTTTCTTCCCTCTGCTGAAGCACCCCCTTTTTTTTGCTCGTCTATGCTCCCTGGATGCCTCTTGTCTCGGATTTAAGGTTCCTTTGACTTTCTTATCCCGCCAACTTTTGGCCTGCGTTCGCACTTGTTTTTTTATCTGGCTTTGTTCCGTTCTGACTCCTTTTGAATATTTCGACTAATTCATTGTACGACCACTCTTTCTCTGCTTGTGTGGCTACCTTGTCCTCAAATCGTTTTGATATTTCCTTTAGCTGCGTCACTAAAACCTATCTTGTCTCACTTGCTTCTGTGCTTCTGGTTCTTGCTATGTCCTACCAAAATTAACCTTAACTCGTTTATGGCCACTCCCTCAGCTTTTCATTCCTTCGACTATCTACATGCAACCCAATATGTTGTACAATTTGTGGGACGTTATATACTTCGGTCTATAGTCGATTGAGAGATGTTCCTCTTCCGTGTTACTTTCCCTCACATTCGATGTGCATTTACCATAACTATATCTAAGGCCTCGCATAACTCCTGTAACGTTCTTCCTGTCGCGTCTGTGAAACCATCAAATTCCTCCAAGTGAGGATTCATATCTCCTATGATTATTATTTCGGTGTATTTTCCAATTTTCTTGATATCTCGTTTTATGCATCCTATGCGCTCTGCGTTTTCCTCTCGTATCACTTCCTTCCCACAGTTATACAAATCCCAAAAGCGTTGGCGCACTCCCAATACTACCTTGCACCCACAAATGTTTCCAACAATCTTCCTTGGCTCTCTTTCAATCTTTTCCTTTCACAAATTCCCCTATACCTCCCCCTTTTTGTTCTTTTCCTTTCCTGTTGCATCCTATCCACGTGCACTCTGGCATAAAAGGTTGTTCTTCCATGTCTCTAAGATGTGTCTCCGCGACCCCATATACTGTAAAATTTTCATTTTGGAGTTGGTCCTTAATTTTTATCCACTTCACGCTATTCTTACCACCTCGCAGTGTTTATAAACCCTACATTTTGTTGTATTTTTCTTTTTCTCCTTCGAGTCTTAGTCCTGTCCTTCCTTGTGGCCTCTTCCCTTGTCAGACAGGAACTCTCCTCGGGCCTGTCTGTACCCGTAAAATAAAACATAGCTCTACGTCCCATCCTGTACCCTCCCCGATTGTACGCTGTAATGGATGCCATTACAGGAGAAAAGGTGGTATGCTCCAGTCCCATAGATCTCCTGGTTGACATCCATCACGTCGTACCTAAGGAGCCTCACCTCATGACCCGTATAACTCCATTCGCTACAATAATCTGCCTGGCTACTCCGACATCCTTCACTGGACCTCTGGGATGGTGCACAACGGACATCATTTACCCCTGCGTGTACGACAACTAGAATCTTTCCCTTCATGTTGTCCTAGATCCTGTTCTTGGCTCTATCCATTACCTCACTAAAACTCCTGCCTGGCCTGTCGTCTGCCTGCACCCTCTCATCATACGTTACCGTCTTTAGGACCACCTCTTTGTATCTTGACACATTCTAACTTCCGACCGCTCACATTATTCTGTGCTCTGTCGCCTTTTCCCCCTGTCCTGTCACCTTCATCCTCGTGCCTTCTGATGCTGTGTTTGTCTGTCCTCCCGTGACCCCACTTGTTCCGGCTATCTGACTGACCGGCGTTGTCGGCGTTGGCAGCTCATTTTGGGCCTTGTCCTTGCTATCTCCTACATCTCCTTGCTGGGGAAGGCGCCTCCCGTCAGCACTCGGCTCTCCCACCTTTTGCACGCCCTCCATCTGACTCTCTCTGCGTTTTAGCCCTCCCAGTTCCGTCTACACTGTTTCCCGCTTCTGTCTTTCTGACTTTACCCTTGTATCTATCTCCTCAATGCGCTTTGCAACTGGTTAGCTGCGCTCTCGCGTTTTCCCATCAGGCTCTCCCTCCGCTCCCTAACCTCGGCCTCCAGCGCCGTCCTACACACTCTTTCTTTCCGCAGTTCCTCCACCAGCTCCAGTGTGAGGAGCTGGTGGAGTGGAGCTCTGCCTGTCTTAGACAGATTCTGCAGGTGAACTCTGCCTCCTGTGCCGCCCCCACATTCGGAAACGAGGTTTCATCCAAATAGCACCACCTCCAACACGCGTCGTAACGCACCCCCTTCGCCTTCCTTTTCGTCCTCTTTATTTTTTTTTCGCATTCGTCTCGCAATCATTTACCCTGTCTGCACCTGTCTACACAAGTGTTAAGTGTTTAGTCGTCCTCTAATTTTTCTTTTCTTCCATCACTCAAAATAACCCGCCGCACTGTCCTGCGTGGCAAGCCCCGCACCGGTAGCACCGCGTGGTCCGCGTCTTGAAGGCTGTCACGAAATAAAGCCACAAAAATAGAAGATAAAAAGTAATCTGTTTTTGTTGTCACAGACTATTTTCGAGTAACGTTAAGCAAAAACCAAATCTTATCTATTCATGTCGTCACAAACTTCTGCAAAAAAAAGAAAACGGTCATACAATTGCGTTAAACGTTGAAACAAAGCTTGTCACGTCACTCCAATAATTTAACTTCTCTAACGCTAAGCGCTAAACTAAGTAATCCAATTTAACTTCAAAAGCTACCCTAACACCCTATCACTATTTAGCACTATCTCATTTTCTACCTTATGCCCACTAAAACAAAGACAAAAAAATCAGCCTTTCCACTCTGGTGAAGACAAGACCAGCGAAGCTGTACTATGGTGGGAATGGAGTAATGGCCTGCCGCAAGTCGGCGAGCCAGAGTGGAAATGCTGTAGAGGTTGCCGCCGTCGCTAGTAGATGGCGGTAGCTGTCCATAGTTTTGTGTCGAGATTTGTTTGCCCACGGACACGATACTGGGGAAACTAGCCCTTAATAGCTCCGCTGTAGAAAAGAAATACGCGTATTTACTCGAGTAAGATCCGCACTATTTATGAGAAAGGCCCTTGAGTCTGCTTACCCGCAAAACACATATACACCCAATCATCGCGTTGTGCATAAATTATATAGCAAATAACTAGATCGAGAACACGATTCTTCATACAAATGCAATCTTCACCGATGCTATCTTCGCGCTAAGACGTTATCTCTGTCCTGTAAACCACTGGAATCATGCTGTCGATTGCGGTGATTGGCAATTGGCGTGCTCCACGGAAAAGCGAGCCCTCAGGATTTTTTCATAAGCAGTGCGGCTATTACTCGAGTAAATACGGTACTTAATTTCGCCGGAGCTCCAGAAAAACACCTCCGCTGTCATTGATCTCTATGACTAACTTGGGCAGTGTTGCCTGGTCACAAGTTAAAAATGTCGAACATTCGTTAATTGATTATTACAATTACTAAAGCTCCAGAAATCCCGAAACTTGGTGTACATGAGCATACCATTTAAAGAATAATCTACCCGTTTAATTTTCGTGTCCTAACCCGTTTAAAATTTTGAGCTCACCAATATTTTTAAAGATACGTCAGCTATAATTGAAAACGAGCGTGTTGGTTAATGGATGCAAACTTGAAAGTATAAAACAGCGAGGACGAGGACGGGAACAGGACATCTTTCATTGAAAGATGTCCTGTTCCTGTCCTCGTCCTCGCTATTTTATACTTTCAAGTTTGCACGTCAGCTATACACATATATGGTGACCATGCCTTCAAGCTACGAGCCATTATTGAAATCAATACGTAGCACCCAAGGTTGCACGAACATGTTACAGAGAAAAAAGTATGGCGTGTTCGAACGTATATTTATGATATGAGAACATAGCTTGCTAAATCGTAAAAGAGCGATATTATTTTGAAGAAACATAACGAAGAAGCTCTCCTCGCAGATTTCGCTTGTCGCAGACCTTCCGGTGGGACAAACTCTTCAGGACCATATGTTCACGGGCGGCGTGGCAGCGACCATGAAGAAGGGCGCCGAGTTGCAGCTGGCTAACATGGCCATCATCACAGACTACGTCTTCGGGAGGAGAGGTACCGGTCGCGATACGACGCCCCGCTTGTTATAAGTGCACAGGAAAGGCATACATTAACCATCCTTTTTGCGCACACACTTTAACAGGAAAGAGGTAGAGTCCGATGGGGTGGCAGTGCTGAGTCCTTGGGGTATGTGCCAGGGCATGCACGGCGTTCTTATATTCGACTCAGCCAATGAGAAGTGTGATCGATATCCGGCTCTAATGACCGTTCGATTTCGAAATCAAAAGGGGGGCGGACGCCGTTTTCGTCACTTAATTAATGACAATAAGGACACGACGCTGTTGACCCATCTTATTAGATTAAACTGATGAAAGGCAGGTCAACGATCGGTGTTCCTGCTGCATCAGAGGCCAGTAAGCACGCCGGACCTCCTGACAGTCCAGACGGAAGCCGCGACGCCATCGAGAGATCTAGAAGCTTGTTTGTCAGAGCTAGGGAACTCGGGGCTTTTAGGGCGAAGTAGCATCAGGGTGGAGAATAAAAAATTGATTTAAATCGTGATTTAGATTATGATTTTAAAAAAGAAAACACCTTTCCCCAAAATATTACTGAAAATATTTTCTATTTATCGTTTTTCCATCAGTGCTTGCTTCGCAGGAGGCATTTATTTTGTATTTGAAGCAAAGAATGATCAAACAAGAAATACTTATATCTGACATATAATAAAAACGCACACATCTCGTGATAAAAAGTAACTATTTAAACCATGTTAGTTTGATTTGAATGAAAAAATCTGATTTATTTGATGTTTCTAAAAGAAATAATTATTTATTTTTCAGCGCTGAGTATAATGTATGCGTGTGAAACTAAACCTAGACTTAATGTAACCAAATGTGGAACGCGAGAGTCTTGAAGTTAAGTGAAAATAGGTGAGAGTGCTCAATTTAGTGAAGGGAGAAGAAACGTTTTGTGAGACGTCGTAGCTGCGGGGCGCCCTGAGTCGTCTCGCCTAAATAATTCATTTCTAAAATCTCGTTTTTTTTTTGTTTTGTTTTTTGTCAGCAATGTTGGTGTATATATGCAGTATAGAGCAGGTTATCGTTTGGGCCTCTACCGATGTGAGTCGCTGAGTCAGAGCATACGTATTGGACGCTAATATGTGTTTATGTTTCTTTTCATTTCGTCGTTTTCATTTGTTTAGCAGAACTCTAACCTGCAAGAAATGCACTTATTTGTTCACTTGTGTTTCGTTTTGTTTGTATGCTCGTTGACTCATTCACATATTTTTTGCCTCGAGGGGTATAAAATTCTCTTAGACGTGGCATTTTCACCTAAAGGGTGGTCCCCGTTCGAAGTTAACCTACCTACATAGGAACCTCTCACAGAACACGTCTATTTTATGTAGTATATCAACTGCATACAAAGAACCTCTCGCAGCACACGTTCTCTTTGTGTTATCTTTACCCATCCTTGTTTTTCCCTTACTCTGCTTCATTTATGGTAGATGCGTATATACATATATTGGTACGTCCCCCCATTTCAACTGTCTCCTCGTTCCTCTGAGCTTTCGGTTGAACGCAGGGGAAACCCATTGTCTTCCGGCTAAAAGCAACGGTTGCCACAGGCCCCTGGCCGTGCCGGCCGGCATCGAAGTGCTGGCCTTCGTGAACACGCCCTTCGTGAACGCCAGCCTGGACTACCCCGACGTGGAGATCGTGCTCATGTCCGTGTCGCCGAGCAGCGACGAAGGAGAGCGCTACCTCATCGACACTGGGCTCACTCGAGAGGTGAGCGGGTCACGCGTCTGGACCCCGAGGGAAGCGATCAGAGAACACTTTCGTTCCTGTTTCTCTGGGTCAGTATGGCTGGTTGACACGTTTGCGTTTGAGTGAGCTTGAGTGCGCTGTGTAACGGCCCGTTCACACACTTGCGCTTGCTTACGACCGAGTTCGTGTGATCTCTTCCGACGAGAGAACACACTGGCACACTGGCGCCATCTAAGGTCACCTTGGAACCAGGGTGGATAATAAAAATAAAAATGTTTTAAATCACGATCTTATATCCTGATTTATAAGCCGTGTTTTAAATCAAACCTTTCTCGCAAAAATAATAATAAAAATAGTTTCTATTTACCGTTTTCCTATCATTCGACTCTTTCTATTTGTATTTGTTTTGTACTAAAATAAAAAAAAAATCACCAAGGGTGAAAATTTTATATCAGGCTAAACACGAGCAAAGAGCAATGTTCTTCTGAGAAAATCAGAACATATAGCTACCTTCTCCTACAGCGAACTAGAACTATACTTCCACTTCTCTCGTCAGTCATCATAACGTCCCATTGCTAGCAAATCAGAACGCGAAAGAAGCAAAAGCTAGGAAACTAACGTGTTATCGCGAAAAAGAAAACAAGATAAATATTTTTAGCTAACTAAAAAAATCAAGCTGATTTTGGTTTAGTATGGCCGGGGTTACATCAATAAAAAGGTTGTTAATTAAACTGTACTTTATATTTAATGTAATTCTTTCTTCTGCATTGTTGTCTGTGATCAGGTCAATTGATGAATCAGTCTGCCATGTTTAAAACTACATATGGTGATAAAGAGTCACTATTTTCTAGCTGCATTGATTTAAATCAAATCAATTTGATTTGAAACAAATAAATCTTATTTACTTCATTTCTTTTAACATGATTCTTTTTTCTTTGCTTGGAACACTCCCGCCCTGTGTATATTATACAAGTTTCAGGCGAATCTCTTGCAAAGTGGGCTTAAAATAATTTTGACAATATTATAAGCGTCTATGTCATGTAGATAGTGCGTAGATTTGATCTCGCGAATGCTGCAAAGCTTTTAGTCGCGCTAACAGGCTGATCGGAGCTCCCTGAGGGATAGCGACTAGTGTCCAGGGTGCCATCTCGTCCTAAGTGGTTACATAGGAACGCAACGCACTCGAGCCTGTAGCTTGTAGAGCATGCGGAGCCTGAGAGCATGTAGCCCAAGAGCCTGTTTCCTGTAGCCTGAGAGACTGTAGCCTCTAGCCTGAGAGTCTGTAGCCTCTATCTAGCCTCAGAGTCTGTAACCTTAAGTCTCAGAGCCTGAAACCTGTAGAGACTGAACCCAGTTTTACATTTCTTGCGCGTCACTCTTTGGAGAGCATACATTCTGCAGACTCCGCCAAAGCAAAAGGCTGGAGGAAGACTTGGATCGAAACGGCGTAAAATCCATCCCACTACGTTCGCTAGTAACCTGCACTCGCATTTTCTTTTATAAAAATAGTTTCTCTCTCTCTTACTTTCATTCTCTCTCTTCTCTTCTTTCTCTCTTTAATACGCGTTGAACTACTCAAATTTGAGAGTCATAAACAAGACACTGACACACCCAAAATATTTTTTTTATTTTTTTGCCAGGCTATTTAAATGGTGTTAGAAGTCTACCCAATAAATATTTTGCTACAGCGTCACGTATATTTTTAATAAAGTAAAAAAAACACAACTGCTCGAAAACTAAACTGAAACTGGACTGGGGAGGAAGAAGAAATGTAGAGGAGGAGAGAGTTGCCGGAAGTCACGTGGCTACACCCGACCGCGTTTTCTTTTCTTTTTTCCTTCGTTTTTTCCGCCGTGCGAAGCAGACGAAAAACTCGCACGTCGCACAAGAAAACGCAAGTCAAGCACTTCGTGCTTGACATTTTGCGCGAGCGATGTCTTCAGCCAGAAGAAGGCGCGACGACTCGGCGACGTCTTCGTGCGAATCAGCTTTGCGGTCGGGCGTGTCGTACGGAATAAATCCTAATTGCTTTGATCGGCGAACGATTTCTCTTTCGAAGCTAGACACATTCGCCGGTACCGCGAAGAACAGTTCTGAAGTAGAGGTCCCACCAAGCTAGTCGCCTGCGCCATCGTCCGCTTAGTTCAGCCATCTAGCCCGCAACTGCCGCGATACGACGGCATGTTGAGAATTACGCAGAGAATGCAGAGTGCTTCCGATTCTCTGTGCATTTTGTTCTTTTTCAATCAACGTATTTGCAGTTATTTCGAAGCCGCAAAAAAGGGGTATCAAATTTATCTTTCTATCTTTAATAATGAGTGTGTGCCTTCAACGACCCACGACTTTGATTATATTATGGTATGTCGTGTGTCTAAACCACAGAAAACGGCACGTGACCACGGAAGAAGAAAGTGCAGCGCGACTCAAACCGGCCAGTTCTCGATCGGCGGTTTTCGGGAGGAAAGAAAACGAATTTCGAGCCGCAAGTGTTGTTCTGTGTAGTTGGGCTCTCGTATTTTATGCACAAATAAAAACCTTGGCATGCATAAATGCCCTGACAATGTCCCTTTAGCCTGTATGCCCCTTTTCATAAAACAAATACGATCATAAAATAGGCACGCCACTACTCTGCGTTTCGAACACTGCGCAAGAGAGCTGAGTGCCCTCGAAGGATTTTAGACACACTTACATCACTCAACGTAACCGCAACCGATGCTACGTTCTGAGTGAGCCGGCTCTCCCGTATAAGCGGCCGCCTGGCGTGCTAATTCGATGGATCCACCCCGCCGTCCTCATGCCGGGGGACACTTTCAAAGGGGCATTAGACTTTCCTGCTCCCCCTAAAATATTTTTGTTCGTTTCTAAGCACTCTGATTAAAGAAAATGTGTCACAAGATTAACTTACGTCGAACAAAAAGAATAAAAAAAAAATTTCAGCACAATTAATATTTACGTTGGGAGACACATTTTGCTATGTACGTGGCGAGACTCATTTGTGCGATTCAAAGATATTTTGGAATATCTCAAATGAGTTTCAGGACGTAAATATCGCATAATATTGCTCTATACCTTTTTTAGAAGCTTGAAAAGTTTGAATTTTCAAACGTACGTGTCCTATACACGGTACTTCAAAAACTAATGTTAAATTTAAGTTGAGGGTTTTCTTGAAGAAGGCAATAAGCCGCAGTCACACTGGCAATGCGTCATACAAAAGACAGTCTTCACGCACAGTCTGAGGGCGTGTTCGAAGGATGCACAGGTACAAAGCAAACATGCTTTCAACATGCGATAGGCGCGTCCGCCGATACTTCTGCTATCATGTCTGAAGCGGACACGTGTCTTTTGTATCGATAGCAGATGCACGGGACTGCGGCTTGAGGGAGCGTGTGGGTACAGATGCTGCTCCGTTCGTCTCTCGAGGTGTACGACGCGTACTACAAGCCCAGACGCGGGGAGCACGGCTTCCAGCTGGCACCCATCATCAACAGGCCCAAGTCCAAGGGCCACGTCCGGCTGAGGAGCGCGGACCCGGACGAAGCACCAGTCATCGACCCGCGCTACCTCACGCATCCCGACGACATCCACGTCGCCGTGCAAGGCGAGTGGCACCGACATCCTCACCCGAGTCGAAAGCGTTTTGTCCCCGGCCACCTACGAGCTCGGCATGTTGTCGACGTGGCACTTAAATGAGTTGTGCCACGTCGACCCTTCCTCTTTCAACTGATTGGCTTTCACTTTCGACCCTGTAACTTTGATAAGGGCTGTCATGTGCTTCGCCTCCGTCGCTCTCAATGGCTCGAAAGGCCAATTGAAACGACTTCGCAAACGGCTTCCGCCGTTTGTCAAGTTGCGGCGAAACAAAATACAGTGCAAGCTGAAAAGGGCAAAATGCCACAGAGCGTGCCTCCGACACGCCAAGCTATGAAACCGACTGCCATTGCAGTAATAAGAAACGTAACTGTCTATTCCAACTTTTTTTTTTTTTTTTTTTTACAGCGGAGTTGTTAAAGTTTATGTTCCCCAGGATTTGTGCCCACCAGCAACAAACTTATGACACCGAACTCTAGACAGCTACCGCCATCTATCAGTGACGGCGGCAACGACGCAACTGGTTGCCGCCATCCCTCATAGATGGCGGCAGCGGGAGCGGAACGAGCAGCGATGTGCGCAGCAGCGCGAATGGTTCCACAACCGCCCGCGAGGCCGCTATCGCCTAAAGTTCCACTACGTCAAGCGCTTCAGATTCCCTTGCGAAAGAAGAGCAGATCGCTCGCCTGGAAAGCCACCGTCAAGAACAGAAGCTACAGCTCCGCTGCTCTTCTCACCAAAATAAAAAAAAAACCTGAAAGTGTTTTTTCTTTCTTTTTTTGCAGTTTGAGTAATCAGGGTTTTCTGCGAGGTTTTTGTGCCGCCTTAGCCTGAACACCGCTGGGCACCCTATACCTTACGCATATGCGCGTTCGGCTATTCGTACGAGTTCCATTAGCAGGAGCCCAACACAAGCTCTACGAATGTGAAGAGACCATTGCTGTTTTTGTAACTTTGTTGTGATCGGAAATGTTTCCAAAACTAGGGCAGCCCTGCTCTAGAGCCCCGCCCGGTGCTTAGCTAGCTAGGCACCTTTCCCCGGCTCTCATTGGTTGGAGAGATTATTGATGTGGTGAAACGTTGGTTGCAAAATCGTCTCTGCGTGCCGTAAAAATATTTTTATCGACAACATTTTTCTTTTTTTTAAGCTTGAGAAACAAAATCTGGGAGAGTCATTAGTGTATTCAAATATATCCCGAGATTGCCTTATCCACTTCGGCTTTAAACGATAACAAAACATGGCCGCTAGCGTTTGCGGCATTCTCAACGAGCTTAGCTCGTTTATTTTTATGAGTGCGAGTCGTTCTGCGTTCACCGAGGTGTTTACAGGAAAATCTCCTTAACCGATCTAGTTTGCAGCAAACATCTGTAGCGAGTATACACGCGCCTTCCGAAACGCTATGTAGGTGCTTGTTCTCGTAGCGGGACTTGCCTAAGCCTATAGCGTCCCACGTCAGTTATGTTGCTTGATCTGGGTTGATTTGTTTATTTGCGCATTGCGATGCTGAATAAAGACGTTTGTTCCCGTAAAGGCGGCTTCGCAGCGCTTTGAATTTTGCGATCGCCGTGATTGCAACCATGGTTTCAATACCGAAAAGGTACCTACACATTTACGAATTTGCGAGCCATTTTGCTGGAGGCAATCGGGCGTTCGGCTCGCATCAAGTTTGTCGTTCCCGTCATTTTGCTTCAAGAGAGCAAGTAGCTTTCACGTTTTGCAATGTACCTGGCCTTCCAGAGCAAATATTTTAGGTAGCGTTTTAATTGTGCGTGCTGGCGTTCATTCACCTTGTTCGCCAATGCCATGCAAAAGAAGAAAAAAAGCTGGGCGAACTGCATATTTATTTTGTTGATTTTCTTTAGTCCTCTCGGTCGCTTTTTACCGCACATCAACGGACGATGACAGACGCTTGTATTGAACCGTGGGTCGTGCACGATGAGACGCTAGAACGCCGCTTTCATGGTCGCGTTTTGCGAGCGTTGCAGATGTTTTCAGACGAGGGCGGATTAGCAGACAGACGAAGGCGAAAACGGACGCCGACGCGCAGCTTTCATGTCCGCGACTTAC
The DNA here is from genome assembly GCA_037355805.1 of Ixodes ricinus. Classification (NCBI taxonomy): domain Eukaryota; kingdom Metazoa; phylum Arthropoda; class Arachnida; order Ixodida; family Ixodidae; genus Ixodes; species Ixodes ricinus. The sequence continues at coordinate 25,902 of JAZHYW010011546.1, read as the reverse complement.
GGGCATTGCAGACGACGATAGACGGTGCCCAAGTAGCACCGAATGTCGTGCGAACGTTCCCTGGGTGTTCTGAATGTTAAAGGAACGTTAAAACACCATTCGGAACGTTCTAGAAACGTTCGTATGCGAACATTCCCTACAAAGTAAGCTGCTCCACATTCTAGGAACGTTCGATGGCGAACATTCGTACGCACAACGTTCTGGGAACATTCGCCTTCGAACATTCATATGCGCAACGTTCTTTGAATGTTCGCTTGCCAACATTCCTAGAATATTCGCAGGTGAAGCCAACTTTATGGAGCTCTCACGCAGCCTGTGGTTCGAAACACCATCCACTATCTTTGTGACAAAAATATGCAAATTAAGTGGAGTTTCTGGAAACTTAGCATAAGGGATCAGTTTTATCTTGTATGAGTCTACCGAGGAATGTGATATAAGGTGTGGGAGAAAAGCAATGGTTTTCAAAACTTGATAATAAACTTGGCACTCACTGCGTATGTAGATGTGCAGTTTTGAATAGACCCGATTTTTATCATGTGGAGGTTTAAAACTTCGAAAACGGCTATATCCTGCAGTCGAATGTGGGATGCCATGTGTATCTGTTCTTAAGCTCGGAGTGAGTAATCGGTTTTGTATGCAGCACCTTTCGAATGAAAGAACTTGACAAGTGTCAGATAGGAGTAAATTGTCATTAGTACGTGCTTAGGCTAGTGTGCCAGGAAAGCGGGAATCTTGTTCCTGCTCCTTGTAAAATATCTTTCGATTAAAAATATTAATCGCCCTAGTGAGGAGCTTCACCACATCCATATATGCAGTACGGCTCATTGGTGCTGTGGCGAGATGTTTCGGTGGCGCCCTCCTTTGGTTACCTTTTCGTGACGTCATTACCTTGTGAACAACAAGTTCGATGGTGTTTCGTGGAAGCCTGAAATCATAGCGCTCTCCGTCTAAATTGATTGAAGTGCTGACATTCCTCTTACTTCCGTCGATGATACATCCTTTGCTGACGTCATATAGTCTGCATTCGGTCAATTGTGGTTTTTCTTCAGAATAGATACCTGCAACTACCATAAGCATTGTTCCATGAATGTTGATTTACTGTTCTGAGAATGTTCTGCAAACATTAGTCTGCGTTTTCGAAACATTCTTAGAATGTTGTGAATGTTTATTCAATGTTCTTTCAACGTTCTCCAAACGTTTCGTGGAGAATGTTCCCCAGATGTGATGGATAAGTCTCTACGCTGCAGTTCTAAGAGCGTTCTGAGAACGTTCCCAGATACATTCGCAAACGTTCTGAGAACGTTGCAAATGTTCTTGCTAATGTTCTTGGAATGTTCTTAGAATGTTTTTGTGCTGCTTGGGTGGTTGAATAGCAGACGATGCCGGAGGCCGCCGCGCATGTGCTCACACGACTAGCAGGCGGTGTCAGGCGCCAGACTAGACGCACCGGATGTCGTGAAAGGTAGACACTGGGCTTGCAAGCATGTTTGACCGAGCAGCCAAGCCAATCCAGTAGTATTGGCCTGGGCCGCTGATCTCTGGGCGGGGATTAAAACGCCTCCCACGAATCAGATGACCTCCACCTAAACCACAGAGTGACCCAGATGAGTGACCTCCGCCTCAATTGCGTCTAACAACGTAAATATTGCACGGTAATTTTTTTTCATATAGAAATTATTAAGTATATATACGTGCGCCATCTATGGTTCTAAAAAATATTTGTATTATTATTTTAGTGTCTTTTCAAGGTTGCGTTACACACTTGCGGCGATTTACGGTCATGTGCCTTAAAACTTCTTAAAATTGCTTACGACGAGAGTACACACTGGCGCCATCTGTCGAGTAGCCGTGGAACACTTGGCATTTCCGTATAGTTCCTCTTGTCTTCGCGCATCATCCTTTTTTGTTGGCTTAAAAATATTTTGATAACGTTATAAACGACCATTTCTCATGTCTAGTACGTATACATTTGATCTCGCAAATCTTGTAAAACCTGGTAAAACCTTTGCTCTAACGAAACGCAGTTCTATGGCCACTTCATGATGGCGCCAGCGTGTCAGAGTGCTCGCTCGTCGTAAGAGATCACAAGAACTCAGTCGTAAGCAAAGCGCATGCAGTGTGTGAAACGGGCCTTTAATGCCTGCGTGTTTCGACAACGTTGTTATAACTTCTGACTGCTCCCACGCAGTCAGAACCATTTCGACATTGAAACGTAGTCTAATCCCTCGGCTGTGCGCAGGCGCCAAGGCAGCGGTACAGATCATCCGGAGCAAGGCATTCGAAAAACTGGGCGCGCGGCTGTGGACCATTCCGTTCCCTGCCTGCAAGGCGCAGGGTGCCATGTGGAGCGAGCCGTACCTGGCCTGCCTGGCGCGCCACCACACCTGCACCACGTGGCACCCCTGCTGCACCTGCCCCCTGGGCGAGCACGGGGCAGCGGTGGTCGACAGCAGGCTCAGGTATCTTCAGACTCAATTTCTACGCTAGTCACAAAAGCAGCGGGGAAATCCATACACCCTCCCAGCGCTTGTGCACCCAGACGAAACATGCTGAGTTCAGTGGACTGTGACGGTACGCGTGGCTTCTGCGGCGGAAGAAGGCTACAGCGTATCTCACCTAGAACGGATTCTACAGCTCAGTAGGCAAAGATGATGGGGGCGCGTAGAAGGAAGCCATAAAGTTCGGTGGGACTGGTAGCGGCATTCATTTGTTCTCGCATCTCTGAGACCGCCCGTGGCCGAAATTAGTGAAGCCATTCTCGAGCCCGAACGTCCGAGCGCACTGCAGTGCCACGACGTAGAGGTCGTGCTCACTCGTTGGGTGGCAATGCGACGAGTAACTGACGAAAAGAAGGAGACGAGAGAGCGCAGAAACGTCAGAACGCTGAGCTCCGGTTCGGACATGATTTGTCCGTAGACCTAAAGTTAGCTGCCTTTGTCTCCACTGCACTCGAAGGCGTTAACGCCGGACGTCTGCGTTCCGCGTTCTAAAGGTGTATTCACACACTTGCGTGAGTCCGATCGAGTGCGACTGCGACGGCTTGCGACGTAGGGGTTAAGACCCGTTCACACACTTGCAACCGAGTAGGACCGAAGGAGACAATACCTGACGTACATTTTAATGTTGTAGCTATTCAATTTTTGAAGATAACGGCTCAGATATCTAGCGACAAAACGTCAAAGGAGCCACGTTGGCGCATTTTTGACGCGAAATGTATGACCTCCACAATGCTGTACATAAATCACTGAATAGTTTCTACAACCTAATATAAGTGAAGAACATATCAGATTTCTGATATTCGTACTTTGTGCCACTAAACATGACATAAACGAAAACTTCAAAAATGAAACATGCCGTTCTGGCGCACTCAACATTTTTTTTCTCTTTAAATATTATGTTTTTTTTTCCAAAATATTTTCTGATTACGTTCTCTGCACATGTTGAGGAGCACTATATAAAAACATTAACAAAGACAAAAAATACGTCCGAACTCTCGTGCATTATCTTATCTAAACAAAACCTACTGCCGTTTCTCTTTTCTTTTCTTTTTTTACTGTGACGCACAAAACAGTTGTTTAAGAAAAGAGAATGTTTGAATTGTTCCTCCGAAACACATCTTTTGACACGAACCCATTGAGAGATCACATATGCAGCCAATAATGATACTCGTACAAATGTTTTACAACGTTCGGCAACACCGCGAATGGCGACCTTTCGTGTTTTGCTCCTCAAGCCCAGCTTCTAAAACTTGGAGACCGAACTTTTTTCCTCTTCTGCCCGTACAGGGTCCGCGGCGGAGTGACGGGGCTGCGCGTGATCGACGCCTCCGTGATGCCGAGCATCGTGACGGCCAACCTGAACGCGCCCACGTACATGATCGCCGAGAAGGGAGCCGCCATGATCAGGGAGGACCACGACCCATCTCCTTCCGGGCTGCTCAACTTGATCGGATGAAAGCCAGAGAGAGAATGAGACAAATCCACCTTTCGAGCCCCCATGGGTTGAGACCCGAGGGGACGCTTTCGCACACTCCCCGCATGCACCAGCATGTGGAGAACGTTACACACCTCTGCACTCTCAGAAGGTCGTGAGCGTGGCGAGACACCGCGATGTGTTCGGAACACCGCTCACTGGTCATCCTCCGAAAAGAAACTGGAAAAACTGAATGGTAGTAGAGGTCACGGGACGTAAGGCCACTTGACGTCGATCCCGCTAAATTTAGCGGGGAAACACTATCGGTGGTTAGGTCACAAGACGTGAACTTTCCTGCTAACTTTATAGAGTAACTGAATTGGTGTGTAAATCACGTGACGTCAATTTCCTCTAAATTTAGGAGGGAACTAAAATGATGTTTTCACCTCGAGACATGAATTTTCCCGCTAAAATAGAAGAAAAAGCACGGACAGACGGACGGACGGACTGAAGAGTTTTTTGATTAGGGGTAACGTTTAAAAGCATTTCATGATTAAAAAAAAAAAATTGGCTGCCTTTTTTGGTATTTTTCAAAGGCGCTATATAAAACATAGCATTCATGACCCTTCTGCTCGCGCACATTGCACACCGCACGGAACGGATTGTCCCTGAACTGGGGCTTGAACTGCCGGCCAATCGATGTGCAATACCCCTGTGCTCCTAAAAGAAGAAGCACTTCGTGCCACACGGCACTGTAAATTATCCTTCTACTAAAGCGTCCTTCTCGAGAAACGAGTTAGTCCTAGCACTCTCGACCGACAGTATAGGCGCTAAAGGCATTGGAGGCGAGCTGGCGCATCATTTTGTCTTCCTGGAGTTAGAGCTTCGAAAAACTGACCTCGGCACGGGTTTTTCAGGCGTTGGCTGTGGGCACTGTACCAATGAAAGATTTTTGTTGTCAAGTAAGAGCCTTGAAAAAGCTGTGCAACATTTTCAGTGCTTTGCTTAAATAATTTAGGAGTTAATGTCTATTTCGTGAAAAAGAGCTACTAGACACCTGTACAGAACGCACATCCCAGATATAAAAAGGTGGCAGCGCCCAAAAGGCGAGTTTTGGATAGGTCTATATAGATGTGACAGGTATGGGTCAATGTAGAAGTTCCGCCTCCAGCCCTAGATCGTTGCCTTCCACCAATAAAAGAGTATGAATCGGTGTTAGGATATATGTTTATTTACGCAAACCAGCCAATAATGGGCAGACAATCTGATTAAAACGCGCTGGTATAAGAGCTCACTTAGACATTTTAATTTTCGAAGTCTTTTTTGTTGACATACATAATCATCTGCATGCGCAGGGTTTCTGTTCCGATAGTAGACCTGTCCAGTCTTCGGAGATGTCTTAATTGAGAGAAACACGAAATCGCAGAAGCTATATGACTGTGCTACACTAAAAAAGGACTTGGATGGGAAGGAATACACAACGTTTCGGCCGTTTTGAACGCAGAGCAACGTCAGCGAGCCAATTGGTAGTCTGGGGTAGCGCTTTCCTATCAAAATTGCCTTCACTAATGTTATTTTTTTTTCTTTTTCTCAGAAAGTAATATTCTGTGTTGTCTGCGCTGTCGTTACCTTCTTCACTTTGTCCCTGTCCTTCGGCGCTTCTATCCAGTCATGAACGAACTAGTCCAACTGAACTTTTTGTTACTAGCTCGAGTATCTTTTGCATCGCTTCTGTCGTGCAAACTTTCAACAAGTTTCGTTAAATGAGCCACTATTCTACAATGCCAAGAAAACGTGAAAATAGTGGAAATCGTTGTTCCGAATTCGGTTAACAGTCGTGTTTATTCCAGACTTACAAAAAAAAAAAACATATTTGGGGTGTAAATTCAAGAAAATGTCCGGTTTTAACTGAAAACGAAGGACTACAAATACGTATCTGAAGGTATACTGGGGGCCCAAACAAGGTGAGACTCACATACAAAGCCACGAAGGTTCAAACGGGACGAATGGTATGAGGATGGGACGAAATGCGCAATGTCCAAATGTGAATAGGACGTTTTCAGGTAAAGGGCAAAATGAGAATGGTCCCAGTTGCGAAAATACTGATTCTGATATTTCTGAGAAGGTTCAAACGTGAAGGACCAAATGAGAATGAGACGAAAGGCGCAAGATTCAAATGCGAATGGTACGTTTTGAGATACACCCGTAAAGACAAAGGCAATTTTATTTCGATTTTGAAAGTCACATATTAGATATCGCCCCACAACTTTCTTTCTGGGTCATCTGCAGTAGAGTTTATCACAACCACCGAAGCACTTAGTGAAATATTCACGAAGCATTTCTTGAAGTGTTCCCGCAACGTATACATTCATAAAAAATAAAAAAATTTGACATTTGTGGGTGTGTGCTGTCCGTGTCCTGTCCGTGTTCCGGCCTTTATGTGTAACTCTTTCATAAAAAAAATAGCGTGAATAATCATAGGCATATGTTTCCAGTAAACTTCAAAAATGTTAATCTACAATCCTCCCTCCCTACCCCCACTTTTTTTTGTCTTTGCTACTTTTATTTAGCTTCGGGATTTACCTTATGGGGTAACCTCGACAAGGTGCGTCTGCTGCAGAAAATTGCACTCTGGATAATTGAAAATGTGTCTCGTGATCAATTTGTAAACCATAAAGTAATTGGTATATCAGACGTATATATTAGCATAGATAAATGCTACATATAAACGATCAGCAAAAGACAATGCTAATGCTATACAATCTTTAGAAAAACGAGAAAGAAATATTCGGCATATTTATTCCGCTATTGGCACCCCTTACGCTTTCCCTCGCCTTGAACAATTTCTGGCTTTCCGCGACGCACTTCTCTTAAGAGATTCGTTTCTTTTTTTCCCTCCACAATAGGCTTTTTCTTTTCTTTTCTTTTTCGTTTTTATTTTTTTGTAAATGGTTTTTTCTTTTTTAATTTTAAGAAACATAGTAAAATCACTAACTTTCTCTTCTGTCTACAACTCTTAAACAGCTTCAGGTATTTTCATCGATATTCCAATCTATATACATATAATATAATAATGTGTATGTGCGTGTCTTCATGCATAATACGCTTAACTACAGGTATTTCCACCGTTTCTTCGTGACCTTAAAGAGGAATTAGTCGAAGTTATGCAGATGAATAAGCCGTACTGATCAAACAGGAATAAAGTTCAAGACTGGTTCACATACTTCCTTTGAGTGCGATCGAATGTTGTTGTAGTTGTCTAGAAAAAAAAAAAAAAAATGAAAGCCGTTTAGCAACTCCCTGTAACCCCGAATTAGAACGCAGCTCTTGAGGGGGAGGGGGAAGGGTACTGGGTGGGTCACGTGACCTCGGGGGGGGGGGGAGGGGGTCACGTGTGACGATGACCTCATCAGTGACGACATCAGTGATGATGACGTCATCAGTGACGTCACTGATGACGTCATCGGCATCCGCATCGTCATCCTCGTCATCATCACTGATGACGTCATCAGTGGCGTCACTGATGACGTCATCAGTGGCGTCACTGATGACGTCACCGGAATCCGCATCGTTATCGTCACTGATGACGTCATCAGTGACGAAGTAGAAAGTTGGGCTAGTTGGTATTGGTTGTACATAGTGAAGAATACACAGCGCAAAAGGACAAAAAGGGAAGAGACACACCGGATAGAACAGAGCGCTGACTCGCAACTAGATATTTAATAGACGAAAAGGAGAAAGAAAAATATTTCGGTCACCATAAATCGCACGTGTAACCTGTGCCATGATATGTGGTTGTTATGGCACGCGCTGGGCCTTCATAGTTAGTTTCAAGAACTCTAACTCTTTGTTGGACAACGAGACAGATGGTGTGCTGATGCAACTTGCTCCTCCACTGTGGATGTAAAAGCTTCCAGCACCTCTCGAGTTGTTTTGTCCCGGTGTTTCCCCATAACTGTGGTGGCTTCAAAAGACGGTTTACATAGACACGCTTTACAGTGAAGTGAAAAATTCCCACCCACCGTGGCTCTGAGGGAGTAGTCGTGCTCACGTAGCCTGTCGTTTAGGCAGCGTCCTGTCTGCCCAATGTAGGTGCGGCCGCAGGATAGTGGTATGTTGTAAACAACACCCGTGGCACAAGGCACAAACGGCTTGGCGTGTTTTTTTGAACATCTGTTTTTTAGACATCCCTCTGCCTTGGCGTTGACTCTTGGACAGATCTGGTTCATTTTTTGTGGAGCTGAAAATACCACGGGGACTCCATAGCGGTTTCCAACATTTTTTAGGTTATGGGAAATCTTGTGTAGATACGGTATTACAACAGGTCTCTTTCTTTCCACACTACGTTTTGTATTCTGTATTCCTTTTACTTTCTTAATTATGGTGCTTGCTATATCTGACAGTAGTGCTGATGGATAGCCGGCTTTTTGCAGTCTCGCTGTTTGTAATTTGAAGCTTTCTCCCATAGTGTGGAGGCAAGATTTCTTCAAAGCTGATTGTAGACTAGAAATAGCAATGCCACTTGCTATTTCTAGTCTACAATCAGCTTTGAAGAAATCTTGCCTCCACACTATGGGAGAAAGCTTCAAATTACAAACAGCGAGACTGCAAAAAGCCGGCTATCCATCAGCACTACTGTCAGATATAGCAAGCACCATAATTAAGAAAGTAAAAGGAATACAGAATACAAAACGTAGTGTGGAAAGAAAGAGACCTGTTGTAATACTGTATCTACACAAGATTTCCCATAACCTAAAAAATGTTGGAAACCGCTATGGAGTCCCCGTGGTATTTTCAGCTCCACAAAAAATGAACCAGATCTGTCCAAGAGTCAACGCCAAGGCAGAGGGATGTCTAAAAAACAGATGTTCAAAAAAACACGCCAAGCCGTTTGTGCCTTGTGCCACGGGTGTTGTTTACAACATACCACTATCCTGCGGCCGCACCTACATTGGGCAGACAGGACGCTGCCTAAACGACAGGCTACGTGAGCACGACTACTCCCTCAGAGCCACGGTGGGTGGGAATTTTTCACTTCACTGTAAAGCGTGTCTATGTAAACCGTCTTTTGAAGCCACCACAGTTATGGGGAAACACCGGGACAAAACAACTCGAGAGGTGCTGGAAGCTTTTTACATCCACAGTGGAGGAGCAAGTTGCATCAGCACACCATCTGTCTCGTTGTCCAACAAAGAGTTAGAGTTCTTGAAACTAACTATGAAGGCCCAGCGCGTGCCATAGCAACCACATATCATGGCACAGGTTACACGTGCGATTTATGGTGACCGAAATATTTTTCTTTCTCCTTTTCGTCTATTAAATATCTAGTTGCGAGTCAGCGCTCTGTTCTATCCGGTGTGTCTCTTCCCTTTTTGTCCTTTTGCGCTGTGTATTCTTCACTATGTTCATCAGTGACGTCACGCGTCCCATAATGCACCGCGCGGTTACGCCGACGGCGACGGCGACGGCGACGCCGCTCAAGCCGGAAACGGGCGCCTAAGAGCTGCGCTCTAAAAAAAGAAAGGTTAGCCGGGAGAGCTGTGGCCCTTCATTATGGGGCATCTACCGTGCAGCCCTGGAACGCCTCCCATCAGTCTTTGCGAGTTCATATATACGCATTATTATAGCTGTCATTTCCGGGACTAAATTAGCGCTGAAATCGGGGCAAAAATCGGGACAGGAAATGGTAAAACATATGGAGACTTTCCGGGACAATGTACGCTTCTGTGAGTACGCTCAGAGCGTTTATTAGCGTTAAAATATTTCTTCTTCTTTTTTTATTATTTCAAAACACACGTTCTACTCTCGTGCGTTGAAGGAAATGGTCAGGAACATCTCGAGTGTCTTTTGTTTAGGCTCTGGCTTTTCTCTGTTAACAAAATCTTAAAAGTCGGAGAACAATCCCTCCACTTACACTGAGTCAAGCGGAAAAATCCGGAGGGCTCGTTTGGCATCCAACTTATAAACGCCATTTGGAGCTTTTACTCAACGTTTGTCAGGGTTTTTCTCATGCGACTTATGAAGTTTGTCTTTCGCAGAGCCTTCCAGCAAGTTGCGCCAACAGGAACGCGCGCGGAAACGGTTGGTGTCCGAATGAGTGGTCGCACTCACTCTAAGAAAAAATGACAACCCGGGGTGGTAAAATGGCGCTTTGGAGGCTTTGACTACCCAAAAGGCGAGTTACCAGCCTTTGGGCAAAGTCACGACACCAAACCGCTGTGGAATGACCACCTTTCTGCAGGTGACGACAAGGAGAGTGTCACTTTCGAATCTGATATTCACGTGCAGGCAGTCGTAAATGATATTAGTAACTTAGATAACTACATAAAGACTATAAATTATGTTCTTCCTTAGCTTTCGTGATCTTTTAAGATCCGCCAAGTTCACATCTGTTGGGCAATTCGCGTAAATTGGTGGAATACAAATTTTGTCGGCACGAGCAGCAACACTGGTTCTCATCAGCTGTGCCTGGCTTGGCATCAACAACAACGAACGACGCGCGTTTGGTCTGTCGTGAGTGTTTGCCGAAATGAGGTAAGGATATTGTTTTTGCCGCATTTAAGGTCCGTTCACACTCTTGCGACCGATAGAGACCAGACCAGTTTTTAAGCCCCTTGCGATCTCTCAGCACCAGCTCCGCTTTAGCGCATCCGGTCCTAAGAAGTCGCAAAAGGCTTAAAAACCCGTCTGGTCTCTCTCGGTCTTACTCGGTCGCAAGAGTGTGAAACAAAGTAATTAGTGGTATATCTGATCGCATTGAACCATTGAACACTGAGACCGGTGATCGACAGGGTAAACATGCTCATAGGTATGTGACTGTGTCTGCCCGTACTGTTTTCCTCAATCTCGGAGCGGTTGGGTTTCTGAGCTGCACCCGTCGTGGTTGTGATCTCCCGGCTGTACGTACGTAGCGCGTGAACTTCCGATTCAGTAGCGGGTTGCAGTGCAGTGGCATTGTAGTAATTGGCTTTTACTAGATAGTAAAGCGATACGCACACGTCGTGCACCTCTAGAGGAAATTGCCGCACGCACTACGCGAAACTTGTATAAAACGAATGGGTACAATATGTACATAAACTTGTTTTTTGTTGGAAAAAAAAAAAGAGGCATGGCATAGTGGTTAAGGTATCCGCTTCCTACGCAAGTGGACGCAAGTTCGATCCTCAATGGGCCTACTTTTTTTTTTTCTTTTTCTTTTCTATAACATTTTTGTTTTGTTGTTGTTGGGCATTTGGCGATATTTACGACATTTATTTTTTATGATTAACACTGAAAAAAAAAAAGGATTGTTGTTGACGAAACTTTGCAGAACTAAATGGTATACGACTTTCTTTCCGGAGGTGTAATCGGGGACAGCGGGGCTTGGGTTGCCGGCTGGACGGGTTAAGTTTTGTAATTAGCAGTTGCACACTGTCACAGCGAAGTGGCGTGAATGCGGGCCGGGGGGGGGGGTTTGGTTTAACGCGCTCACCAGTGATACACGCGCCGTCCGAAAAGGGTGACCCAAATGGCATATGCTCTCCGCATAGTGCATATTGCCATTTCCGGTCGAAGTGCACGACGTAGTGCGTATAGCTTTACTCTTACTAGATTGTTGCGTCGTCACGGGCACTATTTGTGTTGTTACAAGTGCCAGCTCAAGCCTGAACTCGCGCCTCTCTCGCCGGTCGTTTTCTTCAGTTTTGATGTTCTGCTCTATGATTCATTAAACCTAGACCTAAAAGTCAATCGCCTCTGCATCGTCACCCATCAGGGCATCCCAGCCCTGCCGCTCTACCGGCCCTTCCTGGATGTCTCCTGCCACCAAGTAGCAGCCTGATCGTCGAACCACCCACATGGTCGCCTCTACATCAGAGAATCACACATTTTGGTGCGTCAGCTACCACTACATTTTGTTGCGTCGGCTGCTACTATATTTTGATGCGTCTGCCCATCCCGTTCTTTCGACTGTTTAGCTCTTTCCTGGGCAGAAAAAGAGCTCCTGCGGTTTCTCACGACGTTATTGCGCTCATGCTTGTTTAGTTTTTTTCAGGGCAGCATATAAGCTTCTGAGGTTCTTGCAGTGTTCCCATGCTTGTGTTTCTTTAGTTCTTTGAGGACAGTAAATAAGCTCCTGAGGTCCTTCACAGTGTTCCAACGCTCGCGATCGTTCACTTTACCAGTCTGCCCTGCAAGACGTGGCCTTTCATACCTTCTGATCTTTTCCCTTGACCGGTCGCTCTGCTGTACCCGGTTTTGGACTTTACGAAATTTCATTGCATTGAGACGTGCTGCCCTATACCCCGTTCACCCCTAAGCTGAGACTGCAGTGGGAACTATGTGCTTGCCGAACAAATCAGCCACCTTCCTTTCATCACCTGACCCAGTCCTCAGCAAGTGGGTATGAGCGGGAGCGTGATCACGTAACGAAAGAGGGATGTATGACTGGTCCATTGAGGACGTAGCTTCCACCGCAGTCTCAGCTTAGGGATGAATGGAATATAGTCAGCACGCAAGATGGCCGCCCAGCTCCGGCCTTCCAAGAAGGTAGCGTTTACATGACGGCCGCTGTCTTCATTGGCTTCCTTGCTCGAGACCCTACGGCGAAGAACCAGCGTGCACGAGCACGCGTGCGCCACGAAGCTCCATCGACGGCTGCCCGTACGTGGAGCAGCTGGCATGTCCTACACTGTGATATTGGCCGATGCTTCCATCTGCTTTGTGTCTGAGTGGACCACGATCAGTATTACGTAACTCTCCAGCAGTATGGCATAATATGAGCCGTGTTCGGCATTGCTTGGTATCCGACCAGCGGACCCGAACCTACACCGGAGGCATTTAACAGGACTGTGCACATGTCTTGCACCTTCTTACATGGTCTTAAATGTCTTTGTCAACACCGGGGTACCAGAGGATAGTGTTTGCCAAGCTCTTCATGACTGACCTGCCTGGATAGGTGTCATGGAGCATAGCATAGTATACTGATAATGCCTGCTCAATTGCCGGTTGCCAGCAATCAACACAAGTGTGCGTTGCTTACCTATACAAGGCAGAAAATGTGAACGACGAAAATAAGCCTCCCTCGTGCATTCTTGTATTTTTGGGGCTGTTTTTGGCATTTGTCGTTGTACATAGCGGGGCTGTCATTTCACGAGACCCCAAGCACCACCCGGGATCATGGAAAGTGACTGAAGCTTATTTTGAGAAAAGACTGCGTCTCAACCTCTACCTTCTATATACGCAAAAGTGTGCGGTAGGCACCTTTTTGTGACTGACATTAAGGAAGGCCTGTCTTGTTCCCCTTGTGCATTCTGCTCAGGCTCCACTCAAAGCCCAGCTTGGCTCAAGCCTCTCTGGCGTTAAAGCTGGATGAGCCCATGTACCCTTCCAGGTCCTGTTTTGGTGCTACTTGACTGGCTCTCACTGCTTACCTACCCACATCTTTCTTGCACTGTTCGAGGTATATAGTGACGGGCGCCTGACAACAGGCACAGTGCGTCATTACGAAACGTGAGCCCCGGCACAGCTAACACCTTCCACACTGCTTACGTGACTTTGTAGCGCCTGTTACCCCAGAGGACCCTGGCCATTGCAATTCCTCTTCACCTTCTAAACTTTGAAGCCAAACCAAATATGCAGCAAAACCAAAACATGCACGACATCGTTCGAGAAACGATGCTAACCCTATCCTTTGTTCAGGTGTTGCTGACCGCTGCCCTTGCTACGACTTCGCCGCCCTCGCCCGGAAATCTTTTGCACGACCCGCTGACACGGGATGACTCATGGATCCCCACGGAGCGTGTCTCGACAGGCCCGCCAATGCTTTCCCCGACCGCGCGGCTCACGCGGCCTGACTTGGACGCGTACATCTTCGACGCCTGGCAACACGCAAGCTCGGGGACATCAGGTGACCCCTGCCTCCGCGTACGCTACAAAAGCCCACCACGCGGGACGGCCAGTTGGGGCACGACATCGTTCGAGAAACGATGCTAACCCTATCCTTTGTTCAGGTTGGTCCCCCTCTAATGCCGCCTGTTATCGAAGTAACAATTTGTGTTTGATGGCAATGTCGTGCCCCTACGACCTGTCTGACTGTCGTAGGCATGTGCTCGCGTTCCTTGTCAGGTGCATTCATGTTCGTTATTTGTCCTTATTACTACTGCAAATGTCGGGTGACATCGAGACAAACCCAGGCCCAACTATGGAGGTTCAGTTGGGTAGCATACTTGAAATTATCACCAGGATAGAAAAGAGCCAGATCGATGTGCTTGCCGAGCTTGGACGGGTTCAGAGCGCTCAAAAGTCTACCGACGAAAATGTGAGTGCACTTTCCGATAGAGTGACAGCTCTCGAGGCCCAGTTTGCCGCAGCGAAGGCCCTTCCCGTCCGCGACGTTCTTGACCATGAGGCCTCTGGCGGTATTGTGTCGGAACTTTACGAGGTAAATTCGCGGTGCGATGACGCAGAGAATAGACTGCGGAGGTCAAATCTGCTGTTTTTTGGCATTCCAGACTCGCAGACAGAAACATGGACCCAGTCGGAGGAGAAGGTAATCCGGCTTTGTGCAGAAAGCCTGGGCGTCGAGATAAGCCCCGGTAACCTTGAGCGCTCCCACCGGCTGGAAAAGTTCTCGGCTAACAAAAACCGACCGATCATCGTGAGATTCTTGCGCTTCAAGGACAAGCAGAACATTTTGTTCTCTGGAGGAAAACTAAAGGAAACTCAGTACGCGGTGCGTGAGGACCTCTCGCTTTCGGTGCGCACGGCTCGCACTAAACTCTTTTATTATGGCAAATCACTGAACTCCATTTTCAAAATTCACTTTGACAAACAGTACGTCAACGACAAGTGTTTCCAGTATGATTCTGCGGCGGACTCCGTCACAGAGATTCCTAGATAGCAGCGAGGACCTCTTTCTGATCGGTCACCGCCGCCCGTCTCTACGCGACGTATAAAGACTTCGAACCATACAGTCACGTTCACTAATATCCGTAGCCTCCTTCCCAAACGTGAGGAGCTCAGTGGCTTTATTCAAGATAATAATTCGGACATTGTAATTGTTACAGAAACGTGGCTAAAGCCCGAGATAAGTGACAGCGAAATTTCTCCCCTAACTCAATGTTTAATATTTACCGATGTGATCGGTCCGCACAGAGAGGAGGTGGTGTGCTAATAGCGGTAAAAAAATGCATTTCTTCCTTTCATATTACTACCAGCTCTAATATCGAGGCTACTTTTGTTTGTGTCACATCGTCCTGCACAAAAACTATTATCGGTGTCTGCTACCGACCTCCGAATTATAGCGGCACGTTTTGCCACGAGCTTCATTCTCTGCTGCTTGAAATTAATGAGCGGTACCCAAAATCAAATGTCTTAGTCTTTGGCGACTTTAACTTCCCTAACATAGATTGGCTTAGTCTAACAACTAGTGGGTCCAGTGAAGCCAGGGATTTTCTCGATCTATGCTTAAACCATAATCTCACCCAAGTCGTCAACAAACCTACACGTGAAGACAATATCCTTGATCTCATTCTGAGGACGTCCCCAGACCTGGTGGCATCCATTAGCCAAACGAAAGGTTTTAGCGACCACGATTTGCTGACCGTGGAGTTATCCTTACCCATCCATTATAGAAACCCGTCCTCAAAAATTCTCAAGGACTACTCCAAAGCCAATTTCGACGCAATAAACAGCAATCTTTCTGCATATCTACCGTTGTATACCGCCAGTTTTTATTCTAGGACCGTGGAACAGAACTGGTTGCTCTTTAAAAACAAGTTAAATAATCTCGTTGACCTGTTTGTACCCTCCGTCCATGTACGGAGCGATGATTGCAACCCATGCTACAACAAAGCATTAAGGTCCCTTAACAATAAAAAAAAGCGATTGTTTAGAAGAGCAAGGCATCTGGACTGCGACGCTGCCTGGGATGCATACTTCTTGTGCCTTAAGACCTATACTCGGAACCTTCGTCTGGCTAAACATAAGTTCTTTTTTGAGGATCTTTTTAGTATCCTGCGTAACAACCCTAAAAAATTCTGGAAGATTATATCCCCTAACTATCGCTCCTCCTCTATCCAGCTAACCGATGAGGACGGTTCCCCAATATCTGAAACGGACTGTGCCACAGTATTAAACGACTATTTTTCGTCTGTGTTTACATTAGAAGACGCCGACGTCCCTATATTCCCAGCACTACCGTACGAGCTTATGGAACCTATTGACATCTCATGTGCTGGAATAGCGAAACTCCTTGACAACTTGAAATTGACATCCTCTGGAGGACCTGACGACATCACCCCCAAAATTCTTCACTACACCAAAGCAGTGTCCAGCGAATTTCTATACTAAATATTCTCACAGTCCTTATCGCAGGGATGCCTCCCATCCGACTGGAAACTGGGTAAGGTCGTTCCGGTCTTTAAAAATGGGGATCGTTCTTCGGCTTTGAGTTACTGCCCTATTTCTCTAACCTGCGTAGCCTCCAAACTTCTAGAGCATATTATCTACTCAAATGTTGTATCTCATCTTGAGGGTAATAACCTCTTTTACAACAAGCAACACGGTTTGGTAAGGGACTGTCTTGTGAGACGCAGCTCGTAGAATTCACCCACGAGTTATACACCAATTTTGAATCCAACCACCAAACTGATGCCCTATTTTTGGACTTTTCGAAGGCTTTCGACCGCGTTGCCCACTTGCCAAACTTTCATGTCATGGAATTGACCCTCTCATTCTCTCCTGGATCCGGGATTTCTTCTCCTCTCGCACTCAATTCACCACAAATAATAGTTCCTCATCCTCCCGCGCTGAGGTTACCTCGGGAGTTCCCCAGGGCTCGGTTCTTGGTCCCCTACTTTTTCTGATCTTTATTAATGACATTCCAGGCAAAATTTCCTCTAACATCCGCCTTTTTGCTGACGACTGCGTCCTATATCGAAGGATAGTTTCTTTTGAAGACCATCTTCTACTTCAAAGAGACCTGGACGAAATCCAGGCGTGGTGCACCAGGTGGTTAATGACACTAAACAAATCGAAATGCAAGTTAGTCCAGTTTTCATGAAAACGACAAGGATCTCAGTTCTCGTACATATTAGAAAATAACTTAGTCGAACTTAGTAGCATGTCCTATAAATACCTCGGTGTGACTCTAACTGACGATCTCACCTGGAACGCTCACATCGAGCTATATGCGCTGAGGCGTCTCGCTGCCTCGGTTATATAAGACGAAACCTGAAATCGGCTCCCCCATTCGTGCGAAAATTGGCTTATGAGACATACATTGGACCCAAATTGGAATATGCTGCGGCCATTTGGAGCCCTCACCAAATATACTTATTAAATCACCTCGAGGCGGTACAGAACCGCGCTGCCAGGTTTATTTTGAAAAAACATGATTGGTCAGTTAGTGTATCCGCCCTAAAGAGCGAACTGAACCTTCCTTTACTAAACGTCCGCCGTAAGATAGCGCGACTCTGTCTCTTTCACAAAATTTACTACTGCCTCCCTGCGCTCCAAGACTCTCTCCTCCTACCCCCCAGGCGATCTTCATCGCGGCTAAATCACCCGAGTCACGTTTTCCGCATCTCAGGCAGCACAACCTATTTTAACTCTTCCTTCTTCCCTCGTACTATTGTAGACTGGAACGACCTCCCCTCACTTATTGTAACCCAGACGGACCCCGCCGCATTTTGCCACGCTCTTTTTTCTCATTTCTGTTAATCCCCACTGTGCCGTTCTATTTGTTTGTCTTGTCCTTTACTGATTGCAATGTATCAATGTTTTCATCCCCTACTGCTCCCCATGTACCCAGACTAATTTGTGTATTTGCCATTGCTCGTGGCAATGCCATTTTGTTTTTGCAACACCCCATGTATTCGCATATGTCGTTGTTACTGTTTTATACTTTCGTGTTTTGTACCCCCCTTACGTAATGCCCTCAACGAGGGCCTTTAAGGGAACTTGAATAAATAAATAAATAAACCTTTCAGCATTTTAGCACCGCTTCTCGGCATCATTGTCGTTGTAGCAATGCTCTGTTTGTTTGTAGTATAGATGGTGATATCACAACATCTTCCTTGTCACTCATGGTGCTTGCAGGAACTTCGCAGAACATGAGAACATTGAAACTGCATAGAGCTGACACTGCTGTGGAATGACCAAAATATGCGGTTGCGATTTCTGCTTGCGTTGGCCAGCTCACCACAATGCGACATCGGGACGTGGCATGTCACAGTGTCGTAGGACGCCAGCTACACTTGATGTGGGAACCATCGTATAATGCCTGTCTTTATCGTGCATGTGTTTCACGTTTACTTTGCCAGCTGATGCAATGAAAAGAGTGTTTGGTGGAGGCTATCGAGTTGGCAGGTTACGATCGCCTGAGCATTCAGCTAGGTGGTGATTTCACTTGGCTATTCGTTTCAGTGGAATGTCTAATCTTGATTCTGTTGTCCATAATCTATTTTTTGGCTCGTTTGTTCGAAAGTAACTCTGTCGGTCTATCTAAGGAAGCCTCAAGAAAAAGCTTTGCTAAGGCTGCACTAGCCTTGACAATTCTTTTCTTGAGACCGAGATAAGACCACCTGATTTCATTTTGAGCAAGCCAGCACACTGCAGAGGAGGAATGACCCAGATTTAGCATGAAGTTATAGGTTTCACATGAGCACATTCCATTTGTAGCTGAAAACGAGGTGTCACTTAATGAGAAAGACAAGTGAAACAAAAACATTATTAGGTATTTCGGTTAAGAAAGCTGTGCATACTTTAGCTCAGCTTTCAGTATTTTGGGCACATTTTACTTTTTAGCTGTGAGTTCATCTATGATCACTATTAGTTCACTTGGAGCATGTAAAATACATTGGACGTGACAGACAACCGCACTTGGGCATCCATCATATGTCTGAGCTGTGCCTTCTTTTTTGTTTCAGTTGAAGTGTGTGTCTCACTTGGCTCGATCAGTATCTACTTCATGTACTGAATACCTTTTTACAGGGTTGCGTCGCCACAGGAGACTTGTGTGCTTGTGGGTGTTTGTGAGTGGCATCACCATGAGCCCCCAGCCCAGCATGGGTTCAGGCCCCCTGCATGCCTGGCTGTGCTAGGTGTCCCCGTGTCTGATGAAACTGGGGTCCTGGCAGTTGAGCGAAGCCCGGGCTAGGTTTCCTTCAAGGGCCCCCAGGTTGGGCAACGCACCACCTTAGCCTACGCTCCTCACACACAGATGTCCTGCCTTGGCTCGCCCAGGACGATCCGGTCAGTCACTTTGCTTCACCTCTCCTTTCTTGTGATTTTCTTCTCCATCCCTGTTTTCAACCTTTTATCTTTCAGATGTAACAGAATTCTTTGAAAGGGAAGAAGAATTATATAGCCCATGGGTATTGACAACCACTAGGGTGTGACATGATAACACCAAATGCTTTACTATGAAAATATCTCACTCCATAAAAATCCAATGGCCTTGGCACGAATAGGGTTTGCGTGGTTAGAACGGCTGGATGCGCTGCAGCCTCAGGGTCTTTCACTTTGAATAGACCTATCTCACCAGCCAATTTCGTTAAGCCGCCGCTGCCGCAATGCACCAAAGGAACTTCAGTCTTTTTGCATGTGAGAAAACCCCGCTGGAGCTTTGCGCGTGACGAGATGACACGAGCCGTCTCATGCACTGCCTCCTGTGAACTAAAGTTATGGCGGCGTCACACATGCGTGGAACGCTTAGTGAGATCTGTTTATTGGGACGATTGATGGCAACAATAGATTACTGTTGCCATCTATGGTTGCGGACAGCTGGAGCACAAGTTGAGACAGCTGTCTCTACTGTCTAGGCAAACCCGGTATCTCGGTGTGCCCACGGCAGTCCCCTTTCTTGGTGCGGCATGACTACTGTACAGCATGGACGGTGTGATCCTCATGCATTCTTTCAGATGCGTGGTGTCTACACCACTAGGAGAACAACATTTGGCACTGTGGGTGCGCTGGCGTAAATGAATAGAGACAAATGTATTTTTCCTGGTAGAGTATTTGGTGACACTGTCAACTGGTATGCTTGCAGCCAGGCTAGCAATGGCCATGGTGAGGTGACTCACATCCCAAATGTCCCAAGATGTCACATTTCAATCATTGCGTTTGATGTGCTTGCAAGAATGGGATATTTACAATAAAATATAGCAGTTCATTCAAGATAGATATTAAACATACTTTTTAATTCATCTGTATATGCTTGTAGTGTAATTTCATAATCACTGCAGGTTCAGAAGGTTAATTGACAACAAAATTTGATTGTTTTATTTTTCTGGTTTTGTAATGTATGGTTCCAGGTGCATCAACGTAAGGCATAGGCATTGTTGCATGTTATGACTCCAAAAGTTTGGGTCTATATAGCATGAATAATTGTATTTTTGGTGGTGATCATACCAAAAATAGCATGTTTTTATTTCAGCATTGCTGCTCGTGAATTCGAGAGACTGGAATTGGAGCTATTGCGACTTCAAGATGTAACGAGATTTCAGCTGCTCTTCAGATCATGGCCAAGCAGCGGAATGGATCTTCAATCCTTTGTTGTGCTTGTTGGTTTAGACCGTGAAACTTCCAAAATTGTGTTTGCCTTGCAATGTCACAAAGTTCAAAAAGATTTTTCGTATGAAGCCAGCGTAAAACATCTCTGTTTGCTACATTGTTACAGGTTTGTCACCCTGTTTCTTCTTTTTTCTTTTCTTTTTATGGTGATTCAGAACTGCTGTTTGCAACACCGGAGCCCACGGACGAGCACCTCATGCTGCAAGCACCAGTAAAAAGACGCAAAAGAGGGTTAGCAGACAAGGCCCATCATGTAATCGATGCCACTAGCCCGACAGCCCACAAGACCACGTATTGTATGCAGTAAACCAGTTGTCGTCGTTAACCTGTCTCGACCACGACATGCCGGCAGCGGTGGGATCCAGTGTTGCCCATGGCAAGAACAAAGGCTATATAAAAATGATAGGAGACGAGTGAACATTGCAGTGCGCGCTTCTGCTATTTGTATTGCAGCCACCGACAGCCTGTCAGCTACCTTTGAATAGACCCTTTTCAAAAGTGTGCACCATCTATACTCTGTTCACCCTTAAGCTGAGACTACAGTGCCTGCCGGACCAATCAGCCACCTCCCTGTTATCACCCAGTGCTGTGATTGCTGTGCCATTTGTGCAAAATATAACAGCTGCTGGCCTCGCTACTGGACCAGATTCTTAGGGTAGGCTAGTGCAGGTTTTCAGGACTTTCGATAATCGCCTCAAATAACATACTATTAGATTTGATTTCGCACCAAGCACTGACAGTGCTCGGAAGTTTCGCAATAAGTCTCGTGATCTTTTCTGGTGGGTTAGTTAGCTTTGTTGATCGCGCTTCTCACCGCACACTGGTGTACTGCAGTGAAGCAACAATTGCGAACTAGGCGTTGCGATGTTGCGTGTCTTTTTTCACCGCAGCACACCTGCGTGCTAAGGGGAAAGGTACTCCTCCAGAGCGAGACGTGGTGCAAGGGGTATATATGGACTCTTTTGTAGGTTTATTTTTTATGCTTTGTTTTTTGTCCGATTTAAGAATTGCACTTTCGTTACAACCCTTCCCCCTAGAACTTGAAGGACACATAAATCTTGGTACTCAAAATGATTGTATTTTAATATTTGTTCAGTGGGATTACGTACCTAAAATAATCATTCACGGCAGTTTGCGCAGTCCTTCATCAGCCGTCTTGTTACCGTGTCTGGTACTTCACCATGCAACTAAACAGCTAGTGTTTGTTCTCCTCCTAATATTTGCCGTCTCTCCTCCTCACATTTGCAGTGACATAAATGAAAATGAAGTGTGCGGTTATGCTTCAAAAGCTTTTTTTGCTTCTACAAAATGAACCTTTGGCTGCTCCAAGAGCTGCTCCAAAATGACTACAACCAATCACATCACTGCTCTTATCCCCTGACCCCGCTCTTTGAGCGGGGGTATGGACATGGGCGGGAGCGTGATGACGTGGCGAAACAGAGACATATAACTGGTCTAACGAGGACGTAGGTTCCATCGCAGTCTCAGCTTAGAGGTGAACGGAGTGTGGTAGCTGCAGCACCAATTATCGAAGTCCGCCATTGTTCGGGCACACACTCTGGCCGATGTTGCTTGATGTTACAGAGAAAATTGCCTCATCTCAATAAACCTGATGCAAAATTGCTTGTTAGTCTGACAACACTGAGAAGGTCGGTATTTTAATGTTAGCAAGCTTTGTCGGTACTGAAGCACGGTGGATGCATTGGAAACAACCGTACAGGCAGTGTGCGATGGCGCAGCAGCTGTGTTTTTCGCCTTCAGACCATAGAACGTGGACAAACAGTTTAAACAACTTACTGCAACTGTCTGACGAAACTTTCGGAGGCCTATGCACACGCTGGCGACAACCTGCAGTGTGTAAGCTTCCACAGTGAAGGCGTAGGACTTGCTGCAGTGCTTCGACGAGGTTGTTGCCAGCATGCAGAGGCCTCCTAGAGTTCCATCAGACAGTCGCGGTAGGTTGTTTAAACTGTTCGTCCACATTTCATGGTCAGAAGGCGGAAAACACAGCTGCTGTGCTATCGCACACTGCCCGTACGGCTCTCTCCGATGCCTCCACTGTGCTTTGGTACCGACGACGCTTGCCAACATTAAAATGGCGACGCTCTCAGTGTTGTCAGATCACCAAGCAATTTTGCATGAGGTCTATTGAGCCTATTTGACTGGTTGCCATCTTTTTTTTAAACATTGCATATATCGAAAGCTTTTGGCACAGTCAATCATACCAGGGTGGATGCAAAAGTAACCGGAATGAATTTCTGAAAGGCGGGCCGTTTGTAGTACCAGCTTCATCAGCTACCAGCGCTTAGCAGCACCCCTTCCGAGTTAGTTTGCCGACTGGCATTGTCTGCTATAAATGTTTTTTTCCAAGCGCTTCAAAATCGTTTTTTGATTTTTTTTGCGTCTGATATCAAGGAACAGCATGCTGCCGTGAAATTTTGTTTTAGGAAAAACTGCCGGAAACTTGTAATGTCTCAGAGAGCTTGCAAAGAAGATGCTAATAAGAAATCTCATGTCTATGAGTGCTTTTCTCGCTTTAAGGCCAGTGAATTATTGAGCGACAACCAACCTCGTTCTGCGCGGCCCTCAACGTCCTTAACTGATGAAAACATCGAAACATTTGGGCATTGTTCACTCCGAGTTTGTTCCTGTTGGTGAATCTGTTAATCAGGTGTTTTACCTGGGAATTTTGCGACACTTGCGAAACTCGGGAAGGCAGAAATACCCCGATGTGAGGGAAAGGGGGAATGATAGTCCCATTACAACAATGCCCCAGCACACACTGCCCTGTCAGTGCAACAATTTTTTTAGCAAAATGGCCATGACACCGCTTCTCCACCTCCCGTATTCTCAGGACCTCGCTCGCCCCGTGTGACTTTTTTCTGTTCGCTCGTATGAAAAGTCTTTAAAGGAAACCGTTTTGTGAATGTGTAAGGTCCTTCAAGTCGGACATTGCAAAAAACTAAAAATGATTTTGAAGCGCTTGGGGAAAAATTCACAACATGCCGCTAGATCCTTAGCAGACGACACCGGTCGGCAAACTGACTTGGGAAGGATGCCGCTTAGCGCTGCTAGAGGCGGATGCTGGTACTACGAACGCCTGGCCTCTTGAAATTCATTCCAGTTACTTTTGGGTACCCCCTCATATTTTTTTTATTGTTGAAACTTTGGTTCTATGGCCCAGTATCTTGCTTGGTGCAAATCATATCCTTTTTTGTGTTATACATATTTTCACATATTTCTTTTTAGAATGATGAAATGACTGGTGTTCATATTTTCGCATATTTCTTTTTAGAATGATGAAATGACTGGTGTTCATATTTTGATTATTTGATGTTTGTAATGCATACATAACATTGTTTTTTGGTTAAATGTTTCCTGTTTTCATGTAAGTTTATTGGTTCATATTCAAAGGTGGCAGCCAATAAGAAGGGTGCAAGGTTGTTTCTGGCTTTAGAAAGTATAATTACTATAATTATTATAGTTTGATAGACCAGTGCTGGAAAAATACTTCTTTTCAGATTTCCATTTGAACAATGACTCAGAAGTACCCACACGGTTGTTTTAAGACGTTTAGTTATTTTTTAAAGGAAAATATTTTCAATATAAAATTGTATATCAGGTTTGGAAAATAAAAGAATACAAATAATTGCCACCTGAACACTTTGTCTCCATTATAGCCACTTTATATATATAAACACTATAGTTTTTGTTGTAATGCCCTAATGTTTTAAGCTTAACACATTGTTTATATGAAGTGTCCCCATGCTTGGGAAGTGCCAACCTTTTCTTTGTCATCACAAAAATAAAAGATTTAAAATAATTACATAGGCGTGTATATGTTCTCCAAATGCAGCACATAAAAAAAATCTCGGTTATTCTATTAATATATATATATAATTGTACCCCAATACGTTTTTTGTTTTTTTACATATGTTTAATTTGGTGTTCTTAAAGTAGAGCGAGGTCACTCGACCAACACGGGAAAGCACGCCGCCAGCGTTTGCCCGCGACAATTAAGGGGAAAAAGAACGAGTTGAACAACACAAGAGTACGAATTATGTTACCTTTAGCCGATTACTGTCCAGGAATGAAGATATTGTTGTAACTTTTGCTGCTATTGCACGCGCGGAACGAGCATGAGGCAGCATGGCTTGAGTAAGTTTATCACTGTGTGAATCTGAAACCGAAACTGATCGGGGGCATGCCGTGTGGTGTTACTTTAGCCGATTGCTTTCACATCATGTTGCCCTTCGAAGCGCTAGATTAAGAGAGGTGTCTAGCCTGCCAATTTAAATACACAGACCACTAGTATACCAATAATACTTGCAAACACTTTTTGTATTCATCTAGTAAACAGCAACAGTCACTTGCCTAATCCTTGTCAGGATGTGGTAGGGCATATATACGATTTGGGTCGGTGGGGTAGCTAGAGTAGAGAGTCGCGGATGTGTTGTGTTGGAGTTGTTTGTGCCTTGTACTGCTGACATGTATGTGCCTGTAGTTAACGTTGCCTGTAGTAGTGTTCGGTATCTTGGTGGTGTGTGTGTTGTTGTATGTGTAGTAGGTACTAGAATAGCAAGAGTTCGCGCATAAGTATTTTCTTTTAGTACTATTTAGCGGTTTTTACTACACTTCCTAGGTGGCGCAAGCTGCCCCCTGATTCAATAAGCTGTGTCGAGCAGTCCTGTAGCTATTGATTTACAAACAGCTGGCCTGGCTGGCCTGCGGTTCACGGGTCTTCCCACGTCCCTGCTTCTCAGTTCGATAACAATCGTAATAATTGTGCCACTCAGCCGACTCAGCCACCTAAATGCTCGTTTTGTGTCGAAGAGGTGCGAAGTGCAGGCACAGACGCGCACGAATGGATAACCACGCCGTAAAGGTAAACCCAAACTACAAAAGAAAAAAATAGCGGTAGCGTTGGTGCGGAGTTGAACGCCTCTCGTCGGTGACGACGAAGGGGCCCAGCGATTCATCGCCACACACGACAAGCATACGTTGTGTTCAATAAAGTCAGCATGCCCATTCCTCGTGTAACGATTTCTTTTTGAGCGTTCACCGCCGGTGGCAAAAATAGTCAATCTAGCGAGATGCCGTCGGGGGCGATCGCGGCAATTCCGGCACACACACTGCCGTCCTTACAGGATATAGGTACGGTACCGGTGTCTGGGGACGGATGTTTAGAGTGTCTGAAGGCGCTTAAAACACGTCGAATAGGCGTATGCGCTCTATTCTCTCACTCGGCCGAAAAGCCGTGCTCTTCGTTAGGCCTTACCGGGGAATTCGAGCCTCGCTAACCGGCCGCCATGTTGCTTTTGGTGGTGGTCAAATTTCACTACCTGCTTTTTGACGACGTGTGGGTTCGTCATTTTTACCTTAGGGGTCGTTATATTTGGGACAACTTTTTACCACCTCAAAGGTAGTCACGTATGA